>JANTQJ010000342.1:0-17908 GCA_032989685.1 Arthroderma sp. PD_2
TTCTCGCCACATTTCACTACCCTGCTGTAAATTAGGAGCCGATGAATTGAACTGTGGCTTATCCAATCCTAATAACCTCGAGGATTTGGCGAAAGGGGGCTCTGGTTTGGCTTGGTTATTTGGGTTCCTGGTCGTCTTGGCCTTGAGGATTGCAAACGCATTACCAGTCTTACCGGGGCTGTTACTGCTCTGTCCATTGTTGTCTGGGAACCGATAGCCAGGCGATGGGCTGCTGGATCTGCTCTCATTCTCCGCAAAGTTCTTCAATTTTTCCTGTACCTTGCGTCGTCTTTCGGCTAGCTCAATAGCGAACTCTTCTCTTTCCATCTGAGTTTCCGTGCTACCTCCGCGATGGTGACCATGCTTGAGCTCATCTTCCCATGAAGGGCGGGCAGAGGTAGGAGGCATTGGAGGCACTGGCGGCGCTGGCGGCGCTGAATCCTGTTGTTCCTGGTTTGTCATGCTCGATGTATTTCCGTTCTCAGCACTCCTGTTGCTGAGAGCAGTTGCTTGCCCGAGGATTTGCTTTGCCCGTTGAGACATGCTTGAAAAATCGGGTTCAGGTTGGCTGAAGCGTTCAGTTGTCTCAAGCGGATGAGGAGCAGGTCTGGCCCAATCATCATACTCCCAGGGGTTGCTGTGAATGCTTACCGCAAGGTCCGATGACCTAGCTTCCTGGACTTGGGGGTTAACTGGCCGAGCAACTTCTGCCGGCTGACGTAGTGAAGCTGGTGAAGGTGGTGGGTATATTGTAGATTTGTCGCTATCTTGCCTTAGATGGGTTCGAATGAGACTACTAAGACCAGTTGGACCAAGAGTAGGAGACTCTGATTCCCTTTTGTGGGGTGACTCGAGGACGGGTGAAACGGGATCGGAGGTCATCTCGTCTTCCTTTATGGTATTCAAATCACGGGATTCCGAGTATCTGAATTCTCCTCCAGGAGCAGGATAAGACGGTTTGGCTGCCGGGATAGAAGCGACTGAATCTCGCGATTCCATGCTAACTCTCAGGGGAGACCGCCCTTCGTGGGGGTGAAATAAGGGTGAGACCCGTGCGTTTGACATCTCTTCTTCAGCATCACTCCCAGACTCACTTCCACTAAAGTCTGCAAGGAAAGTGCTTGGATTAATTGGGAACTGTGAAGGCTGAGTGTTCTCGGTGCGCAAAGGAGTTGGTCGGAAATCTGGGGTATAAGGGGTTGAAAGTGGAGAGTTATTAGCAGTAGGTAACCCTGGAGACTCTGGCTTCGATTGATGGCTCGTGACAGACAAGCCCCTTGGCCGTCCAGACTCTGCAAGATCCGAAGCTCCTCGTGGGAGTGCTGGGCGTTGCAGTGATGCATTACTTCTGTTCTCGTGTATCTGGATCTGACGTTGGGAAAACTGGTTGTCATCGAATTTCGAGGCCGGTTTGTTGAATAGACCCGTTGCTGTAGCTTTACCACGATCCTCTGGCTGAACCGCAGCTGCAAATGCAAAGCCTTCTTCACTTTCACTTGCTGGAGGGCTCAATGGAGAGCCTACCGCTAGTCCCTGATTGGAGTTCGTAGTGCTAACAGGTGCTGGTCTTTTTGGCTCCGAATTTCCCACAACAGACGAAGTTGATGACGGTGGAGGGCTGCTCGGTCTGAAAGTTGAGGATGAGTAAACCGGAGACAGCTTTTGGTATCTTTCATTAAGGCTAACGGCACTTTTAGAGAGAGATCGGTTGATCTGGCTGCTGTCGTTTGCGATAGCCCGTTGGCGGCTGATGCTCTCTAATCTTGAAAGTGCGGATGGCTGACTTTGAAGTTCTAGGCCGCGATCGTACAATCGCCGCGATTTCGTCGGGTTCCTCTCAAGTCCCATGCCCGTTGAATTCTGGGTGCTCCTTGCTGACGTCTCCGCAGTTACTGACCCCTGTCGAGAGGCAAGGCCCTGGGAATTTGCTGAAGTTGTTGATGTAGAGCTTCTGTTTTCAGAAACAAAGAATGAGGAAGATTCGATCTGTCTGGGAGATGGTAGAGATAACATCGTAGATTCTGGGCGCAGGTCTGGTTCAGATTTTGAGTCGTCGTCCTTTGGCCGTTGAAATATAGACCCAACATCGTTCTGATATAGCTGTTTCCCACCCATTCGCGCACTGCCTCTATCTCCCGCGTCCGATCCACCTTCATTCTCCGAAGCAGGCTCACTGCGTGCGTTTGGGATCTTGTAAACCTTTTGGCGCCCACCGAACAGAGTGTTGCCTTCAACCGGCCGTGACCTGGCCATCACACTTGTACCAGTAAGACATTCGTCATCTGTCGAGCCAGAGGCGTAGGAGGTCCGACCAATGTTGAGAGAAGGCCGAGCAGAGCCATTAATAGATCCAACTTCCGTAATGTCGGCCAGCTGGGAGTGTGCAAACAAATTCAGCCTGGATGCCCTCTTTGGAAACAATACGCTGTCGTCGTTCGCTTTACCAATCTTCGAGTTGGGGTCGTCTTGCTCGCGTAGCATGCTGAATCTGGCTGATAGATTCGGCATCAGCAAGCTCGTCCTAAAGTCATTCTCTGTAGGCAGCGCGGTTGCTAGGTCTATCTTTGGAGGCTGTTCGGGTTCGGCTTTCTTCTTGAAGATGGAGAAGATAGGAACGGGGGGGGCGTCGGATAGATCTGGGCCATCGCCACGTTTCTTGCGGCTTCTAAATCGATTCATGATGGCGGGGATGTTGTTGTTTCTCTTCTTCTTGTCCTGAAATCTAGTGAAATGAGCGTTATGAGAGAGAAGTCGAGCGTTGTAGATTCAAGTATAGGGACAGTCAGTTCCAGCCCAGTGGAACGAGTGAACGACGGTTGCAGTATCCTCGCAGAGGAGTATGACAGAGAGTAAATAATTGTTTGTTAATGAGAGACAGAAGTAGAATATCGTTTGCCAGGGCGGTTGGCTTAAAAAATTCGATAGCGGAGGAGAAATCGCCAGAATGCGTTGAAGTAATTCTCGAAAACTAGTTCACGACAGCGATTAGGACCGAGATACACATCCACACACAACCAGGGGGGAAGGCAACACGACATGTTACATACGAGAATGTGACGATAATAGGAAAGAAAAAAAAGGCCCTCTCGGCTGTCAAGGAGATAGGGTCAATTTGGAGGTCCAGTTCCCGGCGCATACGCAAAGGAAAAAAGATGCGATGTGACGATGTGCGGCCGAGTCAGGAACAAGAAGAGCACTGATCTCAACGAAGCGATGCAAGATCTCGGGCCGTGCTACCATGGGGAGAGCTAGGCTTCAGATGTATGCCATCCTATTGCATATATACGGAGGGAAAAGAAACCAAGTCGTCGATCTCAGGACTTCAAGACGCAGACGACAGACCAGGAACCAGGGACGTCAGGTCGCACGGCGTCGTCGATATTCCAATCGATAGTCTGTCTGATATGCACAATGTCGAAAAGCCCAGGGCCAGGACGAAGAAGACGAAGACAATGGTGCAGAGAGAGAGAGAGAGTCAGGGCATAAAACCAACAGACTGATTCCCACCGTTGACGTCGAGGTGCAGACCGGGTTCGAGATAAGAGGCCGCAGAGAGAAGACACTCTGAAGGGGAATAATGATGATAGGATCTCTGCCTCTGTTCGAAATATCTGCTGCACTCCACCAACCAGCGGTCTAAGCGAGAGTCTCCAGCAGATTTTCAGACGCGTCTCTTTGGATTGCGGTTTATTTTCGCCTCCGCTGCGACTGATTCTCAAGAAACCTGAAATTGCTGCCCGGAAGGACGACCGCAAAAAAAATATTGAAAAAAAGAAAAAAAGAGGGCCCGCTAGCCGTTAGTATCAACTAGATTTACGATACTCTTCTCAGGCACTAGTTATAGCTACGAAGTTACGAGCTTGTTCTTCAGTCGGGCAATTGCTATCCTGATATATATTGCAAGCGAGATATCGCCAGGCATCAGCAAAAGCCGTGGGAAGGGTGGACGGTGTCAGCCATCCGCCGCCAGTCCGAGATGCCTGCAACTCCAGCGCCCAACGACGAGGATGGGGGTGAGGATGAGGGATGCGGAACGTTTGTTTGCTCCCCCTGACTATGCTGCATGGAGTTTAGGGTCAGCTCCACCGGCCAGGAACAGCCAGAGCCCCTGGAAAGTTCTGCGATTTAAGAGGACGAAACCGGGGTCAAGGGGGGGAGGACGAGGGGAGGACGAAGATAGGACGAACCGGGGAATCAGACAGGTCATGCAGTTTGCCGGCCAAATGTCAACGACGTCTAGGGCGTGTATTTCGACGATACACTGTGCGCGAAGCAAATTACCGCGGATATATATGTTGCATCTTGGTACCTATGGAGCACATAACGGTGAATCGACCCGTATAGGGTAGAGCCCTCCCGTCAAGTTAACCAACGCTAACACCATCCAGGTTTAATTAGATCCCATCCTCCGTTGCAGTGGGAACGAGGTTCAGGTCTGGACCGTGTGCAAACTATTATTATCCTGCTTGCTTAATTTGCTAGGGGAGTTTGGCCACTTGAGAGGACACCAACAGCCTCGCATATTCTATTTATTAATACGCACAAACACACACGCTCTCTCTCTACCCCTGGCGAACCTGATACAATCCGTCCCAGCAAGAAGTGATCTCGCATGCAGGAACGAGCTGTGCGATCGTAGTGGCTGACCTCTCCTCGCAGGATCGCAAGATGCAGGGGGCGTTGCATCTCACAAAACTCGACTCTCTATACGGAGTACATATACGGATTACTTTTTTCGATGACGCTTGAACCGAGAATATTACCGGTATGGAGTACTTACATGCATATCCGTACAGAGTATATATAAAGTGCGATTCTGTACAACACATCAGGCACATCGAACCTTCCAATGACATCGCCAATCATCTTACGTAGGAGCAGTCATCTCCGCCTTATCCAGAACTTGCATCAGCGCAAGCCACAAGTCTTGAAACAAATATTGTGGATACGGGCGCCTAGGCGGAGAACCCGTGCTCAATCAAGATCTTTCTTCTTTTCAGGACTCCGTGTCATGGAGAAGATATCTCAGTCTTATTCTCATTCTCATTCTCCCGGCGGTCGCTATCAAGTGTGTACAGATGCATCAAGGTTCCACCAATTTACGCCATCAGGAAGAAGTTCGCCAGCCCGCGTGAAGATGAAGATCACGGAGTAATCAGAGGACGAGATTGTTCCCCAGCTTCTCTGTCGCCACCAACGCACTGCCATTTTATACTCATCAATATTCAATCGACTGGATATACTTCCACGTGGGAACCACCGCTGTGGCCTTACGCAGCGCTCCCCTGTCAGAGTGAGGGGCGAGGAGAAGTAATATCATATTATGCATGAGATGTTATCAGGGGTAACCATCCGTCCACATAACCAGCCAGTTCTCGACCGTGGATAGGTTCTTGAATGATGTGATCGATAACGCACCCTGCAGTGTCCTGGGGTCCGTCCAGCCAGCCTTTCCCCTGCAATCGCGGCCATTTACACCGAAAGTTCAGAGTATGCGTGCGTATAGTAGCAGCACATATAACTATATGAATGAGTTCGAGTTCAGTACTCTTTACGGAGTATCTGCGCCTAATTTTAGTACCAGCTGAGTCTCGGCTGAAGCACCCAACACAACGGCCACCAACCCTTCGTTCAACTATCCTTCATTCTGATTGACTGAATTCAACCGTCTCGAAGACGTTTGGCTAGTTGAGCATCCCACAATGGCAGGTCCGTCTCTCGATGGCCTGATCCTGAGCGTTGTCGGTAATATCCCCAGCCTGCAATTATCGAAGTTGCTAAGGGGTAACTAGCCACAAGGCGCTTTGTGGGTGTTTGGGATTAGACTTCCCAACTATACGTGTCCAAAAGCCAGCTCCATCACGAACGGGCAAAACGGATGTTTACATGAATGTTTATTTGCGATACTATAAACACCATCCCCTGTCCTTAATTTAATTAGAGAGGGGTGCAATATCACGACCTGGAACAAGCATCGGAAATGAGCCACCGAAAGAGCCTGGTATATTATTAACTACGGAGCAGGCATCGCAAGCACCAAGAGGGACCAAGAGTCGGGGTATTTTTACTTCCTTCATCAGGGAACTCGGTTATATCAACCTTGCAGCGAACCATACATGGATTTGGCCATATATCAGTACGAACCGGCGGCTGAGAGATCTTACCGGCAAAGGAAGCCGGAGGGGGGTTTATATCCACACTGAGGAAATTGCAAAACTATCAATCCTCTGTTTATCCGTTGATCAGTGAAAGTTAAGGATGATATGATCGCTGTTATAATATCGAACCGCTGAAAGCCGTAGGAGGATAATGGTCAGGCGACAGTGAAGCTTTTGCTTCTGGACAATAAGTCTTGCTTCAAAGCTGGTATCACGACCAGGAGCACGGAATAGATCAATGCTGAAGGCGGTTGATTATCGTATTCCGATAACTATAGGTATAGTTATAGTAGTGCAGTTAAGAAATAAAAAAAAGGTATAAAAGAAGGACAACTCCAACGCCATCATATGCCATCCGACCATGGCCTTAGAGACGGCATACCCATTTCCCACGCTCATGCCATAATAATGCCAACCACCGTAACGAAGCAGACAGCGTACAACATAATAAGCCAGACAAGATCATACACCAAATAACATGAACTGGAACACAGTTCGTCAACTTAAACTCATGTGGGCATCGTCTCCCAGACCCCAAGCTCTGCCAGCCCTCTCTGCTGCATTGCCAGACTGGCTACCCCACCTGTCAGCAGTGTTCTCTGCTTCTTCAATCTCCTTCTCGCGAATGCTGGAAGACTGGCTCTTTCTGTCACTATTGGTATTTATACTGGATGGTCGTTTGCCGCTGCCAGTGCCGATGCTTCTTGCACGTATTGATCCATTGTTCTGTGGGCTACCGCTGGAGACGCTTGGTGCTTTGGGTGGGCTAGACCCTGTTGTTGCTGTTGAAGGAGAAGTCGAGTATGTCTCGAGGTTGTGTGGCAGGCTCGAGCTGGAGGGTTCAGGTATAGCGGTCGAGAAACCTTTGAAGTCGGCACTACCAAACCACCGTCTCCTTCGGGCTTTGGTGCTGTTTTTATCATCTCCTGAGTTCGCGTCCTTTCCGCTATCACCATTGGGTTTACCTTCATTGTCAAGTGTAGATTTTGGCGAGGCTCCCGACGACTCTGCATCAGGGGATATTTCAACCAGCTCTGCGTCTCGACACCACTTACGGCGTCGTGTATACCTCCCCCAGCCATCCTGACCCCGACGACCATCGTGCCACTTTTAGTATCGACAGGTCAGCAGTGCGCTTACATATGAATACTAAAGAGAGAGAGGTACCTTGTTATCGTAATAAATCCAGCCGCCGTCGTCTTTATTATCTATATTTTTGTTGTTCCCTTTACCCTTTTTCTTTGAAGACGAGTCTGATACGCCGTCGATGCGCCATTCACTCCCAGCTACCCATCGCCACTTGGAATTGCTACCCTGAACTTCCGGGAGCTCAAATTCGTCCTTTGGAGGCACGGGGTTTAAATGCTCATCTGACCACGCCGGCCGTTCGTAAGCAAATAGAGAATAGGTCCAGCCGATGCCCAGCCATCGCCTCTGATTCTCATAAACGATAAACGTGAACCGTACCCCGGAAGAACTTGCACGGCGCTTTGTTGAGCCGTGCTGTGATGATTGTTTGGAGCGGAAAGGGGTTAATGATAGAAGAGAGGATTTGGTAAAGGAATTCGATGATTGGTCGTTGTTATGCATTAAAGAGGAGTAGTGCAAGCCAGTGATGGTTGAACAGATACGCCGTATGGTCATAGACCTCCAGAGCATTACTCGAAAGATTCGTGCGGGTTTCGAATGCCATGTCAAAATTATCGTACCGACAGTTATGACAACCCTCTTTATTGTGATCAAATAGATCGGGTGAAGAGTTAACAGAATCCAGACGGGTGTGATGAGTATTATGCGGGTTAATAGTGCAGTCAGTGCAGGCCGGGTTGTAGTTGACGTTGCTGTTCGCTGGGTAGAAAGGAAATCGGTGAGATCGCGTAGAGGCTCGAGTAGGATGTTACACCTCATTGTAAACTCCCGTAGCGTTTCAACAATCTCATCCAAAGTCTTGTGAGGCCGTAAGGACCCATCTGAGCCTTCCCTTTTATGACCATGTTTCTCACCGGTCAAGCCGGTCGATGATAGAGGGGAATACCGCCTCGAGTATAGGCCCAGAATCAGTGCAACGACCACCAGTATCGGTCCTCCCCATAGTATGATGGCACTTCCATGCAAAGTGACAGCCCAAAAAGCACCGACCAAAAGAAAGCTCTCCCACGGATCCCCACTCGTCCATGATAGCAGCCCTGCCAGTCGGTTCAAAGGTAGCAGAAACGGATGTGAGTATGCCAGCGCACGAGTAACCGCAGGCGGAGTAGCTACCAGCAGTGGAGACTTCCGGTGGACAATGATCGTAGACCGTTGCTTCGACGTTAAAGAATTGCCCGATATGTTGGTGGGTGAGAAAGTCGCAACGGTAGGTGGGAGGGCGTCGTTGGAGCCCAGTGACCCCGAAGCACCATCATTTTGGGAACTAGGATCTGCGGACATGGAATATACCCACGGTGTGTCTGTAAAGAAAGTGTTAGAATCGATATATCCAACCCATCATGCGCGAGAGGGGGGAGGGTGTTTTTCATAGTTATATACCAAGAGCTGCCATGCACCTATCAAGCTTCTACCTTCTCCGGAGGCCGCCGAAGCTCATCCTAATAAGCCAGAGCTATGTATATCTTCAAGAGCAGGGTCTCTTGACGACGAGGTAAAGGCGAGATGCGTCTTCTGCTATAGCTGTCCGTTCTCTTCTCTTGTTTATCTTTCTCTATCTTCTTCATCTTCTTCTTCCTCCAACTTTCGGCTTTCAACTACGTCACGTGTGGAGACCTTCCCATGTGATTTTGGCTTATGTAAGAACAGCTTTTTCGCGCTAGTCCGTGTTGGGGTCTAAAAAAATTTGTCTTTTGGCTTTTGCTGCGTTTTGAACTTCCGAAGAGGATCAGAAAGGGAATCTCACACTTTTGCATTCGTTCATTCTAACACACAGGGAGCTGGAGCTGCGGCTTGTATTTCATTCTTTCCTTGGATCAGCATGGTAAGCCTGGATTACCGGCCTTCACTCTTACAAAGACACCCGAACTGACTTCTCCGAACAGGCTCATCGCATTTTAACGCAGATTGTTCTCACCAGCACCCGGGTGTTCGGTCGAGCATTTGCAGAAGCGTACAAGCAAGCGTCTGCGTCCTCTAAATATCAATCGCATGCGCAGAAAAACGGCACTTCCTCCGGCACATTCTCTTCTTCCGGCTTAACATTGGAAGAAGCATGCAAAATCCTTAACGTCAAGCCGCCAATGGGTGGAGAGGCAAACCTGGAGCACACGATGGAGCGGTTTAAGAAGCTATTCGATCTGAACGATCCCAAAAAGGGCGGCAGCTTCTACCTTCAGAGCAAGATCCTCCGTGCCCGTGAAAGAATCGAGATGGAGGTCAGAGATGCGGCCAGAAACGCGAAAGTCGAAAAAGAGGTACGGGAAGGCTGGAACCCGAAGCTGTTTAAAGACCGATGATCGATGTTAATTTGTGAAGGTGAAATAAACCAAACGACGAGATCTCAACCGAAATACCGCCGATTTTTACCTTCTGAGCCTCCACTGAGTGCCTGTGACCCAACGCAAATTCTCTTCTATCAGCTTGGGAAACGCCTTACCCATTTTTATCTGGTTTTCTTTAATTTGGAGCATCAGCACCGGAGTTTTATTGGATTTTTTTTTTTAGAAAGGATTTAAGGACTGTTTACATCTTCGCTTTCACGATATATTCCTTCCACCGTCACTCGGAACATCCCCCACTTTTCAGTCGAAACTTCAACACCTTTCTCCGAAACCTTGACATAAGATACTACCATTCGGACTGGTGGAATCCCGTTTGGCTGACACGCTCTGGACGTTTGCACTGGGTGTGGTATCACCATTCACTGCTTGGATCCCAAGATCCCCCGTTCTCCTACCGAGCTTCTCGGTATATTTCTGGATGCTTTGGCTTAAGTGGGCTTGAAAATTTGTATTATCAACTGTATATGTACGCCAATCAACACACCTGACTGTCGAGTGATGTCGACGTCATCTCATTTATTCGTGTTAAGCCTTTCTGTTTTTGTTTCTCACTCTCCCACTCCACTCTTACCCCTTAGTGGTAGCTTTTGTTATTTTCTCGCGTCGGTGTATCTATAGACGATAAACTCAGGAGCTTACGATTACCCAAGAATCTTTTTATTACCATTATTCGAATTATTTTTACTGGTGTTTTTGTTATTTAGCACTGATGTCAACCTTGTAATCTTTGATTTTCTCGAAATCTTATAGACATTGCCGGCCCTTGCCCTTATATTCAATAAGTTATATCCTGCCAATAGCTGTACAACCCCTTTAGGTTCCGTCAAGGAATCCCTTTTTTACTACGGAGTACTCGTGCTTCTATTGCCAATCACAAAATCTCGTTGTTGACCTCCCTGTTGCTACGTTACTACCATATACCATGCAATTCTCCCTGTACGACTTTGCCGCCCTACTGCTTTTTGACGAAGTGACACGACCGCCCTATCTCCTACTTCGCCATTCAAGAGAGGGATCTAAAAGTGAAATATAAATGGTTTACGCCGTCACTCCTGCTGCCGTTTCATGCAACTCATTCGCTGCAGCAGATCTAACTACGCCTGCATGTGTTCTCTTATTGGACAACTGTAATTCTGACCAATATCCTGCTAATAGGAGTGCCTTGGTGGTATTGTTGCAATCCTAACCAACGGTTCGGGGAAGCATACCGCGTCTGCCATCTAGACATACGACACGGAGTACCACTAAGGCTAAACCCTGTCGATAGTAATCAATGCGATAACGCCCGTGACGAATTCCATTCTAATTCTGACCGGTGGTGTTGAGAGCGGGTGGTAAAAGTTGGATTCATGGGCTATGCACTTCTTCTCTGGAGACCTAGCCCCTAATTTCAAAGCAAGTCAACAAAAAAGGCGGCTCGCTTTCCCAGAGGTTCGGGAACCCCTGCCTTCTAGGTTTCCACCTCTCATCACTGGATATATTGTACGAAATGTATAAAGGAAACTGGTAGAGCATGGTTCTATTGTATCGAAAAAATTTGACAATCGTTTATAGGGGGTTGAGTAGCGCAACTCAGCTCGATGCTAATAATAGCTCAGGCCGACATATATTTCCTACCACCTAATGACCCGCCGAGGGAAAAATTCGTCGATAAGGTCGAGGTAGTATGGCTGCAGCACAAGGATTAGTATGGCTCCAGCCGAGGCTAGCAAATAAATCAGGACACGAACCTTGAGCTCTTCCACGTCTGGAATCTCGTCAGTCTTGCTGTATAAATCATACGGGTTGAAGGCACGGACGGCATCAAGCATGTCTTTGTCTTTACTGTCCATAAGATGAGTGTATGCTCCTTCGGAATGCCAGGGATAAAAGGAGTGATAACGGATCATCGCGAGTGCTTCAGGGGGCAGAGTAGATTGAGCCTTGACAACATGGTAAAGGTATTCATCGTGCCCCCAAGATAACATCACATTGTCTAGGCCACAGGCAGGGGTATAAATTCCATATTTAGTTCCGTATATTTCATGTCTATGATCTGGGTTTTTCTCGAAAGACTCCGTCGAGTAGATTATTCTGTCGTCAAAGGCGCAGCCAACTGGGAATGTATCCCCAACCACATCCCATTGACCCTGGGCACCAAAAAAGTAGAGTAGCTTTCCCAGGTCGTGAATCAGGCCCGTTAGCTGCATCCACCGAGGTTTGCCGTCCCTTCGCATGGCTTCTGCAGCCTGGAGAAGATGTTCGATCTGAGAAAGCGTCGTGTCTGGGTCGGATTCATCAATGAGGGTGTTGAGCGTTTCTATAGCCTCCCACACAGTCATCTCTGCGCGAGTCCGCGACCGGAACTCGTTTCTCGCCTTCAAGTTGAATGCAACGGTTTGATTTTCATGTTGCTCGAGGTAGAACCGCTTCACTTTCTCACAGGCGGCTTCATAGTTCCGAAACTGGGTCTTGTCTTTGTCTTGATCAAACAGGGAGGCTTCGAACGATGCCCGGTTTTTGACTGAGGCCTTCAGTACGTTCACAGTATCGATGTCATCTGAAGTCCTTTCCAATTCCCGTCCATCACTCCTTGTAATTGAGGAAGTAACAGGTCCACAAGCCATAATATGCAGATGATTTCCCCTGAGACTGACCCTTAATACGGCGTAAGAGCTTCAAAAGAATAACAAAGGGTGCCTCTTCTCCTGAAATTGTAGGAGCTGATGATGACAGTTCTGGACGAGGTATACCCAAGGTATCAACAATCTCGTGCGGCTGCGGTGTTCCTTTGTATCAGGTGTGGTGATCTGGTCTTATCCCGCAATATAAGCACTTTAATAGAGACTATGTGAAGTGGATGGTCGGCAAATGGTATTTTCCTGGGCTATCGGTAAAATCGCCCAAGAGATCAACTGGATGAGGGGGTTGGGTCATATTGGCGCTCTCCACTAGCCATTCTGTATAAGGCGGCCATGACGGCCAGCCTGCTAGTTGGCGGGATAGTTTGATCTAGCAGGGAACCGTCCTTTAGAGAATAGCACTAGGAATCATAGATGAATGCATATATAGCTCCCCGCATTCCTAGTTCAAGTTCTGGATTAGAAGATGTAATATGACTCCAGGGGAGCGACAAGGTTCTTCTAGTTGCTCGCGTGCATATCACAAAAAGGGCGGCCAGTCGACAGAATCACGGCCGAAGACCACGACTAGAGCTGCCAACTAGTACAGGTGTAGTCGATCAACACGGGATACAACTTCAACAACATGGCTGTGGGGATTATGATGTCAAGTTGGGGTAAATGTACGATCCCCCGGCGATCGAGGTATCGGGTATCCCCCAGCGGGTGCTTTCCCCAGGCTTTGGACCGATGCCAACAGGTATACACAGGACATTGGGTCACCGGTAGAGCAGTTCTCCAGTTCTCGACCGCGGTCTCACTCATATCCCGCCTGCAACTCCCGTCTTTTTGGAGTGGAGACAAAGTAGTAGCAGTAACCAATTTGTTGTGGGCTCCCATTGTATATCCTTAGAAAAACGAAGAGAGAATAGCTGGAGTCATCATATCTCATGACGGCTCGATATCCCGAAATACCACGTCTGGGCATTCATCTCCAAAGAAAAAAATAAGAAATTACGGGCAAGTAGGATTGAATTCGGATCCCTGCTTCGGCCAAAACAACAATCTTCCAGCACTGGTTTCGCGACAGAGAGATGCGCCATGATGCCAAAAAACAGTACGGCTGTTCTTGTACAAACGACAGGACACTGCCTGGTACGGGATAAAGGCCATGTACAAATATCATATTCTCAAAACACGAAGATAAGAAAGATGTTTCTTTTTGATCAATGGTTGCTGACTAAGATGGTCAAAATTGACTGCTTTTTTTTTCTAGCTTTGATCTATATAAAAATCTCAAGCAACCTTTAATCTAAATGCCAATAACTTTGGGAACTGTGTGAACTGCCGGAATGATCCCAGATCCAAGTCTCTTGCTTTGACATACGCCTCATCGAAGTTTGGTTCTTCCAAAGCATCAAGGACCAAGCCTGCTCGGAAAAAGGGGGTGAACAGTTCATGCATTGGACGGTGAAAGTACAGCTGCGTTGACCAGTATCTTAACTTAGCTTTTGTGGGGAACAAGAAACAGACATTCAAGGTATCTCCTTACCTGAGGATGAGGCTGGGACTGGGTGGCAACACCCCTATATGGAGGTACGTGCAAGTACTTGGCCATCTTCAAGGTGTGGACAGCTTCCTCACGGCCTGATTCAGGGTTGTCACTAAATTCGACTGATCTCGTTACGCCACAGGTGAAGAGAGGGTGTAGCAGTGTTGCAACAAAACTGCAGCAATCTATCAATTACTGTCGCTTCCCCCTGAATGAGCCAAAATGGACTCACCGGCCTCCATCCTTCTTTAATAGTCTAGGCAATGCGTTGGCAAGATGTTCCAAGGTAGAGACATCCATGATCGCCATATTCATGGTAATAATGTCAAAACGTCCCTAATGAGTCAGTTAATGAGCTCAATCTCGCCTTAATTTCGGCCATCAAACGGTAGGTTGGCGCAGACGAGAAGTGCAGGAAATACGAGTTTGAGAATCTCACCCCCACATCAGATGAAATGAGTTCTTCGAAATGTTGCGGACTCGTCACGTCTAGGACTTTATATGTGACCGCAGTCGCTGTATGGCGATCCTTGAACCTCAATGCCTGTTGTGCTTGAGCGCGCACGATCATGGCTGGGCTTGCATCCGTCGCGAGTACGCTGGTGACCCTTTGGCCTAACCAGTGGGCTACCAGGCCGTTTCCAGTTGCGAGGTCCAAAGCACGATCCCCGGATTTTGGCTGCACCATGCGCTCTAGGGCGGGCAGTTCGATGACTATATAGTAATCGTTACCTTCAGTCCCCATCGTTGCGTCCCAGGATTCAGCAAGCTGGTCCCAGGCTGCCACGGGGTTGAATTCCATTTCCATCTTTCCGAATGCAGAGAATCTCAACGTGCTAGAGCAGTACTCTGTAACTAGTTAAGTCGCTCTCTCCTGGTCTCTTCTAGCGGCCCTATGATCTAGTTATTGGGAACGCAAAGCTGGTATGGCTTTCAGAAGAATGCAGTACCTCTGTCAGTTCGCCTTAGACGAGAAGCAAAAAAAGAGACATCTTAGCTGGCCATGTCACTGGCTTTTCCTGATGTTAAGTTTAAGCTAACTACCAAAGTTAGTCACTCGTATATAAATATCTTTCTATACGGGCAGGGGGGGTTTCGTTACCTGATATCATGTACGATAACATATACTGACGGCCGGGCATGTAGAGTCTACCTATCATATGTCGCTTTTAGGCAAAAGGCCATCAATGTCTAACTTTTCCATTACTCTATTAAGCCAAGGGTCGCGAAATAGTCGTCTCGCCGTCTTACTTCCTCTGGCATTGTAACATCCCTCCCATAGAGCTCAAAGAATTTCAACATTGGCTTTCCTTTGGCCTGGTTGAAAATATTAGGTCATTTGGATATGCTAAAAATGGAGAGTTAGTACAGTCTTCCGGTGAAGGACTCGCTGGATCACCTCTCTCGTCTGAGTAGATCTAGTGGTGGCATCCCTATACCTCTGCTAGGTGCGCGCGTGTTGTATACCGTTTACGCATAAGGTCATCTTATAGAACATATGTTTCCCCTTAAACAAGTCCTATATCTGGATTGAAAAAAAGTCAGTGGAGCCGCGGAGTTATATAATGGAGCGCTCCGGGTAAATATGCACCAAGTTCGGCTAAAGGCATTGTTACGTATAGAAGGGAGAGAGAAGCTGTGGAATGCGTCTAGACGTTCCTTCACGTCGTGAATGTATTGGATATCTTATCAAATGGGCCTCATTACTCTGCAGAAACCTTTTTGCTCTTCCTCGCGCGGCGTTCAACAAGGTCGATATAGCCGTCGCCTCTCATCCATGTCAGTGCTTTCCGGAATCCCCGATCGGCAATAGTTTCAGGATTCCTTTCTAACAACACTCCCAAAAGTGCCCACGAGGCCACAAGTACCCACAAGTCCCCGCCTTTATAGCCGCGCCAAAGCCCACGCTTGACTCCAGTTTTCCAGGCGGACTCAACAGCTTGTCGGAATAAGTAGAGAAAGTGGGCTCGGTAGCCGGATCCGCAGAGCACTGCAAATGGGAGACCGCTGATAGCACCACTGAGATAGAATCGTTGAGTTGGCAGCAGCTTTCGTGGTAAAACGGCGTTGAAGAGACAAACACTCCCCCACGCTGCGCCAATGGACGAGCATAAGATCGCCGTGGCAGCTAGAATTTTCCGGCACAATAAGTTGGTTGAGGTAATAGGTTCTGTGAGGAATGATTTGATCTTAAGAAGGGAAAGTGCTAAGTAAATCTTGGTAAGAGAACGGGTGAGAGGCGGAATAGAAAGTAGGGCTTGATGTATGAATGCAGTCAAACAAGAAGGAGACTTTGGATGGAGTAGTGCACAGGATAGCGAGGATATTGCTGGGTGAGCAGGAGATGTGATGGGGGACATCGATTGGACGGCAGCGGGAAGTGTGCCTGATATAGTTGGGTGGAGGATGGGAGAGGTAAATGGTCTATGATAAAGCACAGGTCAGTTCAATGGTCTCAATATTGCGGCAGGAGGTACCATACGGCCACTTTAATTCGGCTATCTTCGCCAATGCGTCAACGGTCTCAAATGGCTCTGGCCAAGACGCAGTTGCTGAAAGCCCATCAGGCCGTTGCTTTATATACTCTGGAGTAAATTGCAGAATAAGTTTTCCAAACCACTAAGATAATTTAGCGTTAGCCTCCAATTCACCAATATCCTTGAAGCGTTCTGGTGATTTACCGATGGCGTGGCTTCTCTGTCAAATATAAACGCATGGAAGAGCTGGGCCATGGAAAGTGGCATTAGCAGCCAGCTCCCGAACCCCCATGGCCGGAAAGCGAACCATCCCTTCTCCACCAAGGTATTATACAAGACCTCCAAGCTTCTAGTCGACGTATAGATAGCTAATGTAAGACGGATTTGGCTTTGCGGATATGCTCCAAGAAGGAAACCAGCCAAACTGGCACCTATTGCCGGTGCATATTTCGACGTCAGCGCCTTCGATATGCGCGGGTTCCTTTCGCGGAAGGGCCGGGCATTATCTGTTCGCAAGTTCGCACGCAATCGATAGAAGAAGCGATGTAATAGCCGGTGGAAAAGTAGCATCAACGATAGGGAGAGGGGGAGCCTAAAGGCGGGAGAATCGCGAAATGGCACCTTCGGAGAGTTTCTATATTCTCGAATACATTAGTTATATGTCGCAAACTGCTTATAATAGTATCTTTTGAACATACGTTGCCCCTTTCGCGAGGATCCGTTGCGTGATGAAGCCCAGTAGTTTCATTCCCATGCGTGTTAGTAGAAACACCCTGATTGAGGAGCGTAATGCCGCGGTTGTGTATTTGTCCTTCGACTTCACCATGCCACTGAACGTAGAGGGCGAGTACGCCCTATCCTGTATAGACTGGGGGAGCTTCTGAATGGCGCATTCATGGAGAACTCGATACTCGTCGCCAGAGCAGAGGAGTTGCAAGACCGTTCTGCGGAGCTTCAGCCGCAGGTCAGCGGGATTGCGTTGCGCATCTGGATCTGCAGCTGAGGCCATGATCGCGGCTATTCTATGATGATTCGCATTAAATGACGGGCGTTGATCACGAAGCGAGTTCCATCTCTCGACTTTGATGTTTATGTTGTTTTCTATCAAAGTTGAGCGACCTTCGACGTCACCAAAAAAGCAGTTTTACATGTGACCTCGGCGCAAACCTCGGGTAATTTCATTTCTTGCTTCCCTTCACGTATAGTCAATATAGCTTGATGAAATGGTAGAAACTCATGAAGGTGATGTAGATTCTAAGTTATATACGGAGTATGGTGGGAGTTGTGCACGAAGCGACATTTCCGGTATAATAAACTGACCTTCTTCCTCTTCTCAACGCTACAATGCCATTTACGCAAAAAGGAATCGACGCATTTTCGAAAATTGTAGTGACTTGAAGGATCTCTAGCATATAGAGTAATAATTTAAAAGAGGCTATGAAGGGTATTGCTGTGATTGGATCTATGGACGAACAGAAAAAGAAGCAAGGGGAGACAGCAAAACAAACAAAGCCGCATTATACAGTGGAACAAGTAGGAAGACGAACGTAAGGAATCAACCCCAAGCAGATCGTTACTATGAAATTCGTCAAAAGATATATCGCTGGAGGTAAATAGTTAGAGCGTTTTG
>JANTQJ010000343.1:0-17888 GCA_032989685.1 Arthroderma sp. PD_2
ACACCGCCACGACGAGCGAGACGGCGGATGGCAGGCTTGGTGATGCCGTGGATGTTGTCGCGGAGAATCTTGCGATGGCGTTTGGCACCGCCCTTGCCGAGTCCCTTGCCTCCTTTGCCGCCTGTTATCTGTTAGACGCGTGAAGTGAAGACGCGTTGTTAAGAGGATGTACTTACGTCCAGTCATGGTGGTAGTAGTTGGTGGTAGTTGTTGGAGAGTAGAGTAGTGACTTGAGTCTTGAGATGCTTGAAAGGCTTGAGTCTTGAGAGTTGAAGTTGGTTGTTGTAGATGAAGAGCAAAAGAGTGAGAGAGAAAAAGATGAAGTATTTCTACCTTCGACCGCTTTGGGTTGATCTTGGCCGTCGACCAATCAGAAGCCAGGATCAGCTGACTACTCACATCACCAACTCGAACAACCAAAAGAATCAGCGAGATCAACTCTTCGACCGGCTTGATCCCACGCAGGAAGAAGATGAGAGAGAGTAACAACTAGATCAACAGCTTCTACCGACTGCTCACTGCTCAGATCAACCATCTTCCCCCTCCTGATCTTCCGTTGCTCGTCGTGGTGGCTCAGATCAATCACTCTCTCACTCTCTTCAAGATCAACTTAGATCACGATCACTAAGCAAGAAAAGCGCCCAGACTCGCCACTACAAATAACTCGCTTTCTTCTCCCCGCCTCGCTTTCTTCTTCCTCACACAACTCAGCAACAACCAACAGCATCTTCATCAAGAACAGCTTCAACAACCCATCTCCATCTACATCCATCTCAGTCGAGCAAGACTACCACCTCTACAATGGCCAGAACAAAGCAGACTGCCCGTTCGTCTCACTCTTCCCTCTACCACCTCCTTACTGCCTTCTCAGTCTAACATCGCTCCAGGTAAATCGACCGGTGGCAAGGTCCCCCGTAAGCACATCGCTTCCAAGGCCGCCCGCAAAGCTGCCCCAACCACCGGCGGTGTCAAGAAGTCCCGTCGCTACAAGCCAGGTTTGTCTCTCCATCTTCTACTCTTATGATCATCATGCTAACTACCACAGGTACCGTCGCTCTCCGTGAGATTCGTCGCTACCAGAAATCCACCGAGCTCTTGATCCGCAAGCTCCCCTTCCAGCGCCTCGTCCGTGAAATCTCCCAGGACTTCAAGACCGACCTCCGCTTCCAGTCTTCCGCCATCGGTGCTCTCCAGGAGTCCGTTGAGGCTTATCTCGTCTCCCTCTTCGAAGACACCAACCTCTGCGCCATCCACGCTCGTCGTGTCACCATCCAGCAAAAGGACATCCACCTTGCCCGTCGTCTCCGTGGCGAGCGTTCTTAGGCTTCTTACAAACATTATGACACGGTCTGGGGTTTCATGTCTTTAGTTTTTTCTTTTCTCTTTTTACTTGCTGTGGACAATCGGCGGAACATGGGATTGGTCAGAGGCGTTTTTTCCTGTTAACTTCTTTTTCATTACTTGTGTATAATACCCAGTCGGCCTTGCCTTTCCTGATCAGTGGGTGATGGGCGGCTGAGGGCGTGGTTGGCTTTGATCTAATCGAGTGTTCTGCGTCTAATACTTCTTTCTCTCGTAAATGGTCTTTTGTAGTAACAGTAACAGTAAAAAGTGGTGATGGTCGGCTGAGTTCGGCCCTTTTCGTGTCTCGGGCTATTTTTTTCAGTCACTCCCCTCCATCACCAGATTCTCTTCCACTTCATGCTGGGTTAGGGATGGCTGGTCGAAACAGTTGAAGGAGAAGGCAAGGGAAAGGAGAAAGGAAAGATGAACTCGTTACGCGCCTCGACGGTTCGACGGCTGCTTCGGTCGGCTTCAAGCAGGCCCTTCAGCAGTTCGACAGTTCGCCCACAAAGAAGCCAGACAAAACCAGCGACCTCTATACCCTCTACGACTACTGTCTCCTCTGCAACAGGATCGCGCATCTTCGCAGCAGTCCAGTCCTCCCCCCTCGGCCGGGCTATCATCTGGTACGGCGAGAAACAGAAGAAGAGACCCTACTGGACCCAGTTCTGGAGTACGGTCGTCATCTTTCTGCTGTCGGACTTTAGCGCGCAGCTGCTCGTTCCCTGGATAACGGATGATCAGGAAGAGGAGAAGAGCGTCTGGGATAGATATGATCCCGTACGAACACTCAGACACGTCAGCATAGGCGGTTTCGTCGCTATACCCAGCTATACATGGTGAGCCCTTACTACACCCATCCTACGTCCATAGATTAACAGCGACAGGTTCATGTTCGTACACAACCACTTCAACTACACCTCCAAGTTCCTCTCGATATTCACAAAAGTCGCCCTCTCCCAACTCATCTACGCGCCCATCTTCAACGTCTACTTCTTCTCCGCCCAGTCGCTGCTTGCAGGCGGTAGCGTAGAGGAGACGATCGAACGACTCAAGAAGACGCTGCCGGTCAGTATAGTCAATAGCGCAAAGATATGGCCGGCCATCTCGGCTTTTATGTTTATATACATCGATCCGCAGTTTCGGGCGATATTCGCGGGCACGATCGCGTTGGGGTGGCAGACTTATCTCTCCTGGCTGAATCAGATGGCTGCTAGGGATGTGATGGAGAAGAAGGTGAAGGAGGACGAGGTGAAGAAGGTTGGGATGTTGCAGGCTTGATTTTTTGGTGTTTGGGGGATAGATTTTTGGTTTATAGATTTATTGGCTTATAGAGTGCTTAGAGAGTATATATTTTGGTTCATGCAAGGGGCGTAAACTGTCCAAACTCATCCCACCATCGCCACGACTCATGTCTTGCTCGCTGCAGGAACACACTGAACTTCTCGATGGCTGGTCCACCGATAGCGACTCTTACGGCTCAGACTTCACTCCGGACGAAGCAGAGTTGCTCAGCGACCTTATCGATTCCGCCGATAAGCATGGCGTGGTCGCAAAGACGGAGATAGAGACAGCTACTTTCGATGACTCGAGGCGCTCGCCAATACCGGATATAGAAGACCATGCATACCTTCGCCTTGCGCTGGGGGAGGCCGCGGTTGCAGACACTGGGGTGGAGGAATATACGTACAGCGGTGGTGGGTTCTGTTCAATTCCCTTCGAGTTTCTGCTGTTGACTGACGGTTGTGGTGATAAGCGTTTAGCTCCTGGTCGCGGATCACAAGTGAGTCGGCGAGCACAGGATAAAGGAGAGTCTGAGTCGTTGAAAAGCGATGGATCGGATTGGAAGCGTCCTGTCCTCAAGCCCGTGGCGAAGGAGGAGAAGGAAGAATCAGTAACCGTTCAAAAAGAAGGCGAAGAAGAAGAAGTCGATACGCGCTCTCCACTCGATCGATTCCGTCGGCCACCCGCAAAGGGCCTTTCTGTCTCTGACCTCGTCGCCCCGTCATGGTGCGAGTTGCAGTACTGGTATACGTTGACCACGTACGGTTGGAAGAGGAGAACACCAGCCATGAAGCGAGGCACGGTCGTTCACAGGATACTTGAGAATGAAGTACATACCTCCGTGCCTGTTGAGGTGGCGACGAAGGAAGAAGTATGGGCTCTACGCATTTGGAACATGATATATGGTCTGCGAACGCTGCGAGATACAGGGTTAACGAGGGAGTTGGAGGTATGGGGGAAAGTCGATGGGGAGATCGTGATAGGTGTCATTGATATGTTGTCGTACGAGTGTCCGGATGAAGAGCTCGAGGCCTCGATGGGGGTAGGGATGGGAAATGCGGGCGTCAAGTCTACGAATGAGCTGCCCGTTGAAGAGAGTGCGGATAACTTGTATCCCAACATAGCGAGGGCCCACGCAGACGAAGACGAAGGAGATAGGCGTATCTACCTGACGGATGTCAAGACGCGAGATCTCAGAGGCCGCGGCGTGCCGGCCCTCGAAAGCTCGTCGTTTAGACCTGCAATGATGCAGTTACAGCTCTATTACCATTTCCTCTCCCGCCTCATCGAATCAGACGACATCACGATAGAAGATATCGCGACCAGGTTCGATCTAAAGACAGATAAGCCGCTATCAGACGCCTTTCTTGCCCAGGTAGGCACTATAAATGACGACTACTTCGATACGGAGGCCTGCTCGTGGACTCAGTCTCAGGATAACGAACCCCCCTCGAGCACAAATGACAGTACCTCCGAACGACAAGACTCGTTGACGGTACTGCTAAATCACAACTCCCTCTCAAACCTCTGGGATCTGCTAAAGGAGAACCTACGACTTACTTTTCTGCATTATGCCGAACCCACGCAAACACCCACCCAGGACACCGAACCAACATCCCTCCTCTCCCCCATCCTAACAGTATCATACATGTCTCCTGCCTCGAAGAAGTCCAGGTCCAAGTCGCGCTCTCGCTCTCGCTCCCAGTCCCCTGATACAGAAGACATACCCACTGAGTCGCAGCTACAGTCACAAGCTGAAGAATACATGCCGCAGGGCAGTCGGTCGTTCATCTTTGATCCGCAATCCCTCTATCCCTATTTAGCTGATGGGATGCAGTGGTGGCGAGGCAAGAGGCCTGCGCGAGGCGTACATGAATCTGAAGCTTGGAAATGTCAGATTTGTGATTTTAAGGATGGTTGTAGTTGGCGTGAGGAGATGTTTGAGACGCATTTGAAGGAGGTTAAGGCGAGGAAAGCTGCGGGTAGATAGATGTTGGTATCAAGACTTTTTACTCCTTGGGCTATTTGTTGGATCTTCCTTTATGGATGACTTCCTGGGATTGGAGAACTCACATCTTCACTAATTTCTTCTTTACTCTGTCTGCTAACTCGAAAGAAAACTGAGAACTACTAACAATAGTGATGTCAAAATTGCAATGTGAGTTAAGACCAGGCTTGGGTGCAACATGCTTCGATTAATCACTAGCTAACCTTGAACAGACCACCGCCATACCTTCCACCTCCTCTGAGGAGGCTATATACAAAGCTATAGAGAAGACTTCAGTGCTGAGCTTTGCTTCAAGATGACGAGCCACCAGAGCCAGCGGTTTACACTACCGGCTGCCTTGTTAGAGATATCTTCGACATTGAGGGTGAGAGGGCCAATCTTTGTCCAAAAAACTTCATCACTCCATAATGTATATATTTGGCTCTTGCGGGGTGATTGGGGTTGTTTTTATACATAGGAGACTCCTGCCCTATTCTGGCACTTCAGTGATTGTACGGGAGTCAGAAGCGAGGGCCTCAGTCTGTCGGTCCGCCCAGTACTTTCTTAAACTATACCATCCTTTGTCGATGGGACTTGGATAGTCGTACAGCTTCTGATTTTCATAAAAGTACTTCACCCACTCAGAGTAAAGCTGGTTTGGATGGCATCCATAGTTATTTTGGATCGAGATTGAATCCATCCGAAATTCATCTTGTGCTTCGTCGGTCCAATAGTAAGATTCAGCCTCAGGGGTTCGAACTGGAGGATTGGACCTGACCTGCGGAGGAGGGCCTTGCGGAGGCAACGCGCTCGTAAGCGAGCCCTTCCATGTAGTCGAATTCCAGCTTTTGGGCTTATGCCTATCAGGGAAGTGAATACCAGTCAAGATCTTAAGCCAGTTCTCTTCAACGGCACCGTCTATAGCGTTGTTATCGAGTTGCCGCATCGTATCATCTAGCTCTGAGATGAAATCTTTCTCCTCATCGAGGATCTCATCAATTTCCTCTTCGTCCATTACATTAGGCCTGTAAACCGAAGGTATTAGTTTCCGACAGCAAACGTGGGTCATGCCAGCTTTGTCGAACTCTCGGGCTCGAATCAGCTGCACTAAAGCTTTCTGTGCAGTGGCTTCCCCTCGGAGTTCTTTGAGCAGCAAAAGCCATTCTAGAACCCATATGTAACCTCCCGAATCTTTCGAGACTTCCGAACGTTTAAGTCGAATGAGTTTAGTAGATGGCGAACAACCGTCACGAGAACAGGGGCAGCGACAGTTGTCATGGCTCAGAGGGTCTGCTCCCTGATGCACAAGTTTTGTTACTAGCACAATGATTGGTGAAATATCTTGTAGCGTGGAAGGGAAACCACGCAAGATGTAGTGTAAAGTCCCCGACATTATCCAGCACGCCAGGTGCAAAGCTGAGAGCCCGCCATTATCTTGATGGTTCACATTGGGTCCTCGTGCTAAAATGCTGTTGTGAAATTTGAAAAAAGGCCAGACAACAGATGTCATGAGGGCGGTTCGGCCATCGAGATTGGGGCGATCAATATATTCATACCCGACTTCAAATAAGGCCTCCGCCTGTTCAACGTGCTGAACACGATGAAGCAAAGTGTCACCATTATCTAGTAGATGATGTATGTTCGCCCCCAAACCGATCAGAGCTTTTAGACACTCAGCTTTCTTCATCTGTTGGGGTTCATAAATTGGGCTTGGATGATTTCGGCGTTCAAAGGGATGGCGTCCAAAAAGTTTGGTCATGAGATGATCGGCCTCACTTTTTAGAAAAGTATCTGAAAAGCGCCTTTCTGAGCGGAAAAAATCAAATACCTGCGCCATCAGATCCCAGTGGCACCAGGTCCTGGCGTGATCCAGGAAACCCAAGTGTCCATCGTCAATGGGATCTGCTCCAGCCTTGAGGAGAAGGAGCAATGACTCGACGCAGCCATATGCAGAAGCATAATCCAACGGACTTCCCCCAGAGACATCCCTGACGTCAAGATTGGGACATACTTCAAGTACAGCCAAGAGTGCATTAGGACGTAAAACGGCCACATGAATGGGTGTCTGCCCAAGGACGTTTCTGTCCTGAAGGGATCTGTGGCGTTGCAGTAGCTTTGTTATCTCACCCAATGAGCCACTTAGAATAGCATCCATAAGGGGTGTCTGGCCCCAAACACCTGGGAATATATCGTCAAGTCAAAAATAGGCATGGGAGTGTCAGAGGGTGAGTAGACTTTACCGTATGTATCTCTCGAGCATTCTGTAAAGAATCTGAGTAGAAAAGGGTCCGGAATATCTGCATATTCGTTGGGAAGAATAAACAATGGCTCCACAGACGAGAATTCCCCGGGCGTAAAGGTTTTCCGGCGGATATCTTTGATATCTTTCGAAAAGTCAAAATTCAGACTGCTCAACCTTCTTAGTAAGGTTAAAAGAGGACTACGGCCATCCCAGTCTATACAGAGGGAAAGAGACCTATATAGAGATAAAACTCAAGTTAATATCAATTCTTTCCTCTTTAAAGTCCGAATAGGCGATTTTTTGACGTACGATGTTGTGGTATTCAATGGATCAACCCATTCACAAATCACCCTCAGGAGGGCAATTACTCCATCAGGGTGAAGGACCCTCGATATTCTTAAGACCAACTGACAGCGAATTAGCAAAGCTCTTCTGCCAATTACATGAAGATAAACCTACCTCCAACAGGCTATTCCCATCAGGATCAACATCCTGAGGAGAAGCTCTTCCGCTATTGAACAGTTCGAATAGGGCATCGCATGCAGACTGAATGTCTAGCTGCCCCGTTCGAGCCTTCCACAAGACTTCAAATCCCGGTGATGTATACTTGACCAAACGCCTCACTTGTAGGTTCGGACTAATCGAAAAGCCATAACTCCCCCACGACAAGTCAATACTAGCCTGCAAGGCCCAGAGTACACCTAGCCGGGAGAGCCCCATGAATGACGAAAACCTGTAACGATTTTCGTCCTTGTGATAGTTCGAGGGTCTTTTCGAAGAGTTACGGAATAGAGAACTTGCAGCTGATGTACTTTCGCCGTCATCCAGAGTCTTGTCTACTGGCGTCTTACTGGTCTCCGTCATGACCGAAGTCTCTTGGCAAGCAAGGCTTTTCTGAATATTTTGCGTTGCTTTCATCCTTATCATGGTATCATTCGAAGCAACTGTGCTTTGAAAGAGTAGTAACTTCTCGATATATCCTGAGAGATCGGTGTGGATTTTCTTCAGGGTCTTTTCCTGTCTCAGGCTGCGAACAGCTTTGCTATACCTTGTTCGTTTAGAATCATCCTGACTTGGCGTTATCTTCGTGAGGATATCATCGAGCAGTTTCATTTGTGAGTTGCATTCGTCAATGAAGGTCTTGAACACAGCTGAAATAGTTGGATCGTAGTGACCATGATCGATGTGAAATTGTGACCGTCGTAGTGCCTCTATGAAGAGTGGTAGATATAGCTTGATACCTCGAAGGGATTCCGGTGCTTCGTCAACGCGGCGCGTATAGTGGTTGAGACGGTCAAAAACTCTAACTATGAACTCTAGTAACTGGGCTGACGACGAGGCCACACCCAGCACGGCGAGAGCTTCTGCCATCTTGATATTTTGAAGCGGGATAAGTAGGATATCCAAAGCATTCAGAATACGGTGGACTGCAAGGGAGTGCTTTCCGTCACGATCCAAGGAGGAGCCAAAGATATAAGAAGATCAGGTGAAAAGACGCCAAACGAGTAACCGGCGTCGCTTTTCATCGTCGAGGCGGAGAGCGAACATGCGGAACAACAAGGCGGAGTTCAACGTGCGTGGCCTGCACGGTGAATATCCAATAAACAAGAGCGGCTCAGCGTCCAGGGATCAGTTCCCCTGCCATGGGGCCGGAGAAGAGCAAGGTATTTATGCATGTTCAGAGAACAACGAATGGAGAGGTAAGTGGCTGTTATTTTAGAATAGAAAGCTCGGTAGATTCGTGTGTTGGATGGTCTCTATGACAGCATTTATCTATCAGAAGTCTCTCAATTATGTACCTTTTGTTACGTTCTCCAGGCGAAGATTTCTGTTTTCTCTCTCTGATTGGCCTGCCATCATTAGGTAAACAATAGGCGGTTTATAGTAGTTCCATCCCGGTTTTTACCGCAAAGGGAACAGACATCACGACCTCTATAAACATTCAACGTAGAGCTTTGAGTAGCAGTAATTCTCTTCTGCTAATCAATACAAGTCTCACTCTTGTATTTCGAATGCGCCAAGTAATACTCGTCATGATTGCTACCTCGTAGCTAGGGATCTTGTTATCGTCTTTCGAGGATAAAAAAGTGTACCTCTATAATCCTCTCCTCTCTAGGCACAAATAATGTATAATATGGTGTTTATTCAGCCCCGATCGCTGTACCAGCATCTACTTGGTTAATCCACTCCTGGATATAAGCAGAGGTGTCGGTGGACTTATCCTTATCTATCTTAGAGTCTAGGCTGCCAGAGGAGTGCAATGATTCTTGCCCATCACTGCTATCATCACGTATCCATGGGTCCAAATATACGGCCTCAGGTGGGTGACCCTCTCCGTTACTACTGACCCACGCGAAGGCCATCCGGGAGGCATTCTCCGAGGCGTTCTGGTCTGATAGGGGCCGTGCTTGATGGTCTGCATCAATAGTTAGAGGGGGTTTAATTTCGTGAAAATTGCCGGCTTTGCTGGATGAGCGATAACCACTATCTTCCAAGGCTGACCCGTGTTGTATATGCCAAGCCCAGTGTTGGTAAAGAAGCTGATGACGTGGACAGTCTTGATGAACCTGTACTCTGATTACAGAGTTCTGGATAGTAGTTGTTCCGGCAGGGTACCAGGGAGAAAATGGCGGGCTATTGTAATATAGGCCATCTTCGACGACGGGTGGTAGATATAGGAGACGCCAGACATCAGCTCTAGAAATTATTTTGTTATCGGAACTGGTTTGAATATAATATGACCCTGAACCGGGCATGTCCATAAAAGACTGTGGGCAACCGGTCCAGGCCGACGCGTCTGGGTTTAAAGGGGGAGTTCCATTTCCGGCGAGATTGATAATCAAGGAAGATAGTCCGCTAAGTGTAGCACCAAACCATAGTGGGGCGAGCGGTGGGCAGCGTATTGCACAGATAATAGCGAGTAATACGTTCTGTGCTGGGAAGCTAGGGTCGCTGCTCAGGTCCGGTATCTCGTTCAAAATGGGGTGTAGCCATGGGCTAACCAGGTTACAGGGGACGTCTTGCTGCCAGAATACACCGCAAAGACTGGATATAACTGCCCTACAGTGGCAGCTCATAGCCATATAGTAAGGTAGGTCGTCGTACAATTCTGGGATATTCGAGGAAATGGCTAGCTCGCCAAATGCATGCCGTCCACCGAGTAAAGGGAGGGAGGGAGAGATTCTATACTGGTTGTGTGTAGGTAACGTCAAAGCAACAGCAAGAGCAGCAAAGAGTTGGCTATGGGTATCGTGGAGTGTGCAGAATTCAACCAGATACTCTAACGCCTGTAGGGAGGATGGAGGTGTCGACTTGCTTAGTGCTGTATGTGATTGCATGGTCTTCACCCCAACCTTCGAGTTGGTTTCGTAGTCAACCTCGACTGACCAAGGTGATAGGTGGAATCTATCACTATCCCGCGAGACTATAGCCTTCCAACCTTGGCCGGATGACAGAAGAGCAATCCACCATCTTGCTGCATCCTCACTTGCGTTACCAAGGTCAACGACGTAATCAGCAGCATCCGTTGTGTCTGTACAAATTTCTGCCATGGCGTCCGTGTAATGTATACCAGAGGCTTCTCTGCCTTGTCTCCTAACAGGCTCGGCGGATAATATATACGACCATGCCAAAGTGAGAATTCTGATACTACTGCTTGGACAAGGCTTCTCCTGCTCTCCAGTTCGCCAGCGAAGAGAGTCACCCCGTAGACAAATCGATGTCGGCTCAGGAACTCCTATTGCAAGGCGAGACGATCGTATCTTTTGTTGCCCGCCAACACCGCAATCATTGCCTTCTGCGGCGCTCTATATAGAATCTGCGCTGACGTATGGCCTTCTGCTGGAGCAAAATATGCCCAAGGACGCGTTGAGTTGACTATCGGGGATAGCTGGGGTGCGATGTTACATATCTCGTGGCTGGAAGCACTGGGGCGCGGTGCCATATCTATACTGGGCAATAGCTCTTTGGGCAACACCGTGCCAGTACAGACACGCTTCATGTAATGCACATCCCAACTCCTCCTCCAGGAGCACACGTCTCGCACTTCACACACAGAAATATTGGTCATGTATGGTTTGCTGGCATATCTTCCACTTTTTCTTTCTCTTGCACGCATTGCAATCGTATACCCAGTGCTCATTATTCGCAGGGCCGCACACATCGCAGGAGTCTGGCAAGCCCGAGGACGCCGACATTGCTAAGGGCTAGCTCAACTTTTAGCCTGTAGCTAAAACATTGTAGTAACGATACTTACTTAAGTTCTCTCTCTAACTAGGAGGGGTTGAATCAGGCGTGGAACTCGAAGAGGCTAACGGCTATGGATATTCTGCTCAACAAGCGACTAGGGATTCTTGTGTATCTTGAGCGAACTGACTGATGGTAGCCACGATGATAATGAATATATGGACATATTTATATTCTTCATCCTAGGGATAAGTAATCACCAAAGGCTCAGTCGAAAGGTGGCCTGGCCTTGGGTTGAAGATGTGCGAGCAACTCATCATCAGACACCTAGGGAACGCCTTGCGCCCTTGCCGGCTCTGTTTACAAGGAAAAGGTATCTTGGTGCAATGGTATTTCCGGCTATTATCTTTGATTGAGCTTTTGAAAAGTATGAAAGTACTTAATCAAATAGAGCTTCTGTGGTGCCTGCAAATGCCTCGGTTGAAATGTTCAAGAGCAAGGGTTTGACCGATATTCTCAGCATTACCTGGAGACCTGTTATTATATGTATAGACTTCATGCATGGAAGTTGAGGCTGTTTGAAAATCAACAACGCCGCGAGAGGTCCTCTTGGAGGGTGCAACCAATTTGAAGTTGCCAGTCCGTATGGACCACTTTTTCCTTGCCGCAGATGTGTGCTTAAACGCAGGCATTGACAAGCATATTATCATACAAGGACAACGGTCAATTCAGACGCCATTCCTCGAGTTTAACGCACAGCATGTCCCTAAGCTTATAACAAGTATATTTAAGTGTGTTCAATTATGTCTCCTTCCAGGGAAGAACGAACTAACGAACGACGTGTCACGTGATCCGATGCTGCGCCAACTTTCGGCTGGAGAAATCATAATGAGAGCGCTGAGGATTGTGGTTGGATGGGCGTCATCACAGAGTCTTGCGAAATAGGTGTCTGTCTTATTAAAATTTCTGACGTCGACTTGAAGGAGAGGGGCACCGTCTGACTCTAGCAATATTTGTTGAGACAGGCGGAACTAATTATATGTTCTATTTTGAACCACATCTTTACCCTCTACAAGTCTGGGGTCCAACCTGGGGTTGCATCTAGTCGAGGAATATTGCACGTCCTATCGTACCGGAGACGGTATCTTTGGGAGAGACCCTGCGCTTTATCATGGCGGTTAGATGATCGGAATTTCTGTTCGATTGCCTGAAAACTAACTAGAACGTCTAGACAGGTGATGAAGCCCTTGCTGGGAGAGAAGAGAAGGATATTTCAACCCATCGATTCCCGCCAAACGACACTATTGATCAGACGATATACTTCAAGGGCCGGTATATTTCGATCTTCAACCAAACAACCCAAGATCGAAAAACATTCGAAGAGGACATAACAGAATATCAGGCTTATAAGATTCCGACAGGGTATACATGCTATGTTAGAGTCGCTAGCGTGTACTTTAAAGTCTCAGGATGAAGCTGCCTCCTGCATCCCGAAGATATCGTTTAAATAATATCCGTCATCATTTCCGCACCAGATAGTCAAGGAAACGTCCGTTGCTCGAGTCGTCACCTTTGATGTTTGGAAGTTTTTGGGAGGAAACATGTATCATAGATACAAAAGTAACGTACAGAGTGGTATTTGTTACAAAACTTGGTAGCTCCTGGTACCTTACCTGCAAAACTTGGCATAAAGGTACTTGTAGCTACGAAGAAGCTGGTCCACGGCGTATTGTTACGCATCACATTTCGAGCAAACCTTGGGGCCCAGCCAGCTTCCCTGCAGCCATTCCATGCATAATACCAGAATGACGTATGGGTCGATACGGGTGTGGGTGGTCACGTCACGTAACTGCGACGACGCTTCCCTTCGCGGCGAGCTTCTTGACCTTCCCTCCCTCTTTTCTCCTCTCTTTCTTCTCTCTTTCTCCTCTCTTTCTTCCTCGTATCTGCCATCTTCTACCATCGTGGCCCTCAATAGCACTCGCAGTCTCCAGGTATGGCCCCATTGAACTCGACGTTGCCGCCCTCTTGGCCCTTCGCGACCTCTTGGCCAGCTTATATAGATCGCTGACGTGATAGCTAGCCTCGCCATAACACAACCGTCCACAAACACTCAACCGACGCCCATAATGACGACGCGTAAGAGAAGACAAGAAGCCGGAGAGGAAGAGGAGCTCCAGGCTCTCCCAAGCGACCAGAGTGACGAGGAAGAAGAGGAAGAGTAGGCATTTCCCCGCTTTCCGCATCCCAGGCTACCCGAATGGCGATAGGCAATCATCACTGTCTACCAGTACGGGCTTTGTAGTATCGATGCTGACGTGCTATTCCTGCTTAGGTTCGAAGATGAATCTGATTTCGAGGGAGAAGACGATTCAGAAGATAACGAGGAGGAGCCTGCTGCCGAAGAACCAGAACGTATGTTGCATCATCTCAGTTTCCTGCTCGAACACCTTGTTTTCATCCAATTGTCCAGTCATGGAGTGGAATTACCCCCTTTCTTGGATCCACATATTCTTTTCCCCTATCCAAAGATCAGATAGCTTAGGATATATGCTGACTTCATCTCTCCATCGAATAGCATCGGCCAAACGACGTAAAACCACACGGGCTGCGAAGAAAGGAGACGTAGAGGAGGAAGAGGAAGAAGAAGAGGAAGAGGAGGAAGAGGGAGAAGAGGAGGAGGCAAAGGAGCCAGAGGAAGAGGACGGAGACGATGAAGACAAAGATGGTGAGGGAGAAGAGGACGACGAGGTAGCTGCAAAGGCTGCTTCGGCTAAGAAGACAGAGCCAACTGTCGAAGAAGGGGAGGAGGAAGATTAAGGAAGATGAGAGAGTAATTGTACGAGAATAGGGAAAAACTGGACTCGGATATCGTGAAATGTATTGAAAATAGAGATGGAAAATATAAGGAATCTTGCGAAAGGTCGTTGTTCTTCCAAAGCTATCGTTCAAAGGATGTTGGTTTCTTCCTTTTCGAAACACGCGGCACTCGCACTCGCGCGATGGGTATAATATTTGATATATTCAAGAGACCAACCTCTTGAACTCGTAGTATATGATAATACTACCCCCAGCATCATGGTTAACACCGACTTGACCTTCGTTCATGAAATCTCGTGGAGTTCAAACGTCGTTAAAAAGAAAGAGAGCGAAGGAGAAGATCAGAAAACAAAATCCAAGAACATCAAAAATTAATACCCGATTCTATTTATTGACACAATTTAATTCGAGTATGGATTTATATTCGCCCCACTCTTACCGCTGCATTATTTATTTGTATATATTTTTGGCTTTACCTCGCATGACCAATAGAAAGTCGATAGGTTGTAGTAGAAAAGTCTTCAGGAGCAGTTTTAAGCGTTTAACGGTTTGGATAGTGAGCTCTCTCTTATGGAGGTCGGATTTAATCATCGTGAGTCAGTGATGCTAGAGGGAGGACTAATATTCATATCATTTCTAGTGAAAACTAGTGGCTGAAGAGATCAACTAGATTAACTATGTATTTTAAGGGCTCAGACTTCAACTCTGTTCTGCTCCTTTTCTTCTCCAGCTTTGTGCCTTTGGTCCTGGGTTTATATCATCTCAACTTACCTATTACAAGACTGACTGTAGCCGCGCCTAAGACATCGGTCGTATTGTGTGGAGCAAGAAGTACTACAACGACATTACCATCAATATTCTATATACGAGACGACAGCGACTAGTGAGTACTAGGCAGCGTACGGTGCTAGCCTACAGGAAAGGGAAGCCATATATCAGTATAATCAATATCTGAAGATATAGTTGCTATCTAGATCCTAGTTATCAAACTGCCTTTTGCTTCAGGATAGAACCACCGGTTGAAGCCTTAAGACTGTTCCCCAGGGACTAAAGCTTCCAGTCGCCACGAGACAGCTCAAAGGTACCTTTTCACAGCTCCTTTCCAGTCAATATAGTTTGTAGAATGCCCATGGCATTAGACAAGTAAATAAAATTGGGTGGTAGGTGTTGTGATAATGAGGCCCTCCACGAGACTGTAGTGACAATATGCCATCGGAGATAACATGGGGCCATGTTAAAGACATAACTGTAGCATCCTTTAAACCTACAAAATAGAGACACATCTGTGGTATATCTGCACCGACATACTCGCGGACTGTTTTTGGAGCACTCGCGTGGTTGTATAGTGAGCTGAATGCCTTAGAGCCAGGAAAAACGGTTGGTTGCTCAGTTGGTCCTGGCACCGGAGTTTTAGTATGCTGATCCTCTTTGTTAAACCGTAGGGAACGGGGGAAACAAGTTGTTTTTGCAGAGTATATTCAATCTCCATAGGAGAATAGACCAATTCTCATGGTTCTCTGGTGCAGCGGCCGGGTCATACACCTCTCCCGTTGAAGTTAGTGCCGTCAAACACGGATACCGTGCCTGTCGCGTCCTGGTCTCAAAGACCGAAAAGGCTGGCGTTGGCGACCTTATCTTTGCCATGTGCGGCTGGACAGAATACGCTATCATTGAGGAGGACGAGTTCGAGGCTCGGTCCCGCTTTCCTGGCCTTCAGGAGCCTCAGGACATACTGTCGGCCCTCAGCGCAAGTAGTCTAAGAGCCTGGATTGGCATGACCAGGATCGGTGAGCTAGAGGGAGGTGATACTGTTGTCGTCTCCACTACTGCCGGCGCAACTGGGAGCATCGCAGGCCAGATCGCAAAGATCAAGGGTGCTAGGGTTGTGGGCATCTGTGGCAGCGACAACAATTGCAAGTGGTTAGCGGACGAGCTGGGCTTTGACGTAGCACTTCATTATATAGCGTCCGACTTCAGGGAACAGTTCAAGTCGGCGACTCCGGATTATATGATACGGCTTACCTGGTGGAATTGTGAGGCTGCAGTTGGCGGGCCCGTAGATAAGAACGACATTGACTCATAGTTGACCTGCACGGAGTAGTAGAAGTAATCATACTATGGTATTATCAATGCTTCCGTCGACGTCTAACCTCCCCGGAGGGATTTAAGGAGGTTATAGAAGTGGTCGACGGTGCTGAGGAAGGATCCGCCTTTCCATGGTCGGTAGACGAGGTATTCTGGTAATTTACCTTCGCTTGACCTTCTATAGAGGATTTGGGCCGCAACAATATAGACGAAGAAGAGGAAGATAATAGTAAAGAAGACATAGTATTTAACCGGTATAGGTATGGTGGTAAGAGTAACTCCAGCGGCAGTTGAAAGAGCCCACCGAGCCAACGGCCATATGCTTTTAAACTATTCTAATTATTAATTAGCTGTGGATTATAAAGAGAAGGATAAATAATACATACACGTCCATACGGTGAGTTATAATATAATACTTAATAGAGTATGCGGCCAGATCCGGCACCTTAAAGAAGGTTATCTAGCTCTGTTGCGGTCATTAAGTAGAGCTCTTCTCCAGTTATGTTAGCCCGAAATATTTGATCATAGTTAATAGGCTGCCCTCTCCAATAAGCAATGAAGTGACGTAGGAATTGGTGGACTTCCGTTGTCGTGGCTTCCGGGGCTGGAGAGTTTGGATACGGGACACGTTCCATGGCGTGTTGCGCTAAACGATGCTCTGGGACAAGGGCGGCAATCATGAGTATATTAAGCGTATAATATCCACGTCAGAGAAGGCAGAGGAGTCCGTACTTGTTCGCGGAGTGTTGCAGGCCACAATAGAGCTGATGGCTGGACGCGTAGCTGAAGGAGTTCTGATGGCGAAGGTGTCCGTAACGTTGGTAGTGAGATGGATGAGTTAAACGTTGACGAGGGCCTTAGAGGACGGTCGAGGAGGGAAAAGAGAAGTTGACGAAGCTGTTATTGTTGTGTTGGTGTCTGACATCATACACGAGGAAAGAAATCTGCTTGAAATACGAAATTTAGGAAGTCACGTTATGTGACGATCTGACTAGTTAATCAACTACCCTTACTCGGCGGTAGGATCGAGTATTAAAAGCATTGTATCCATTGGTGGCTGGGGATTTTCTCCCGACCCGAGCACTTACAAGATATTCCGCAAAGCTGTTACTTCCGAGGCAAACTGCCAGACACTGATTAAGAATATCATTAATTTTTTGAACGACTACGACTTAGACGGTGTCGACTGGGACTGGGAGTACCCCGAAGAGCCTGATATTCCAGGTATCCCCGCTGGCTCTGAGGAAGAAACGACGGGTTATTTCCTACTACTTTCCGAACTGAAAAACAAGATGCCGGCTGGTAAGACGGTTTCTATTACTGCCCCGGCATCCTACTGGTACCTACAGCACTTCCCTATTCAGGCTCTAAGCTTGGTCGTCGACTACATTGTGTACATGACCTACGATTTACACGGGCAGTGGGACTACAAGAACAAGTACGTAAGTTCCCGGATGTCCCTCGTATGACCAAGGACTAGGGAACTGCCTTACGGTCCCATGTCAATCTCACCGAGACTATCAATTCGCTATCCATGATCACCAAGGCGGGCGTCCCGTCCAACATGATTGTTGGCGTGAGCAGCTATGGCCGGTCCTTCCGCATGAGTCCCCCGGCTGTTGGACAGAACAGTGTACTTATATCGGACCTGACAGGAGCATATCCCGGACATTGCACCAATACTGTAAGCTTAGGACGTTGGTTGGTGACCGTAATTGGTCATATCTTATGATATTGTTGATTGTGATGATGTCTCGTCACCGAGAGGCGGCGATGAGTGGCTAAATACATTGGCTCCCACGTGACAGGCCACGTGATTGGAGGTGACCGGTTAAAGGTCCTTACAAATACGGCCGGATATATTTCTGACTATGAGATCGACTTGATACTCTCTCAGAATCCATCGGCACATGAGATCTGGGATGCTAAATCCTACTCCAA
>JANTQJ010000344.1:0-17874 GCA_032989685.1 Arthroderma sp. PD_2
CTGATTCGGCCGTGCCGCTGTGAACCAGCACCCCAACAAGTTCAAACATATCGGGCTCAACTGGCGCCTCTGGATTACTGAGATAGTCGATTGTGAAGGGCGTCATGTCTATCCTTTCGGGGAAATGAAACTCGTCGTTGATTTTGCTCCTCATCATAGAAATAACATCAAAATCGAACCGTTTCAAATGAAATATGAGGTTGTCAGGTATATCTTTCAAGCAGGCCCTATTGTGGATTAGCCTCGGCTAGTATTATCCTACCGATACTTGGATATTGAACTTACCTTTTGACTGCATCGACATGTTTCCCACAAGAAGTACAAGAATACTTGTTATCTATATAGATAAGGTCAATAAGATTGTACCAGAAAAGAAAAAAGGGCGAATATGGCTTACCTCCTTGCATGATTTCGCCTTCAACATATGCCCGCAAACTATCCTCGAGACCAGCTTTCCCTTTAATATCACACTGGATTGCAGAGAAAGGCTCCAAGCGTTCCGAGATATGTTCACACTCCTTTGACTTGATCTGCTGCACAAGTTGACCACCGTAGAATGACCGGAATTGTTTCTTATCGTCGGCGGAGGGTATTTGACTTTCCCACCGATCAAATAACAGGTTATAAAATTCATCCACGTCCATCTGAATGTTTATATCGATGGGCTCATTATCGTAGGTTCGGATGGTGTCCACTGCATTCTGGGGATCAACACTCTTTTGCCATGTGTCTTGTAGGTAGGCAAAGACCCTTTTGGTTTCGGCGAGAAGCGATTGTGCTGGGTCATCCTCTGAAATGTCAACCTCAAGGATGAATTTTCGGAAGTCAAGATTCATAAATAGCTGAGTAAACAGGGAGTTGAGGTAGCATGTGTTTGACAGGTTTCGAAGTCCCGCGTACCCTTCGCCAGAGCGAATTGTTTTGGAACGGTCGCATACCCACGTAGGGTCGTATGTGTAATCTGAATACCATATTAGTACATCTGACTCTTGTTTGCCATTGGTATCGGAAAAGGCATACCAAATGGAATTATATCTTCGAGCAATTCAAGCATCTGTTCACAATTATTCGTGTTCCGACAAAGTAGAAGAAGGATATTATAAATCTCCTGGCGAGTTGTAGGATTCATGACGGGGATACTTGGCTTAATCCTATCCTCTTGTGCATCGGATAGATTTGGGAAGAGAAAAGTTGCAAATAAACTCTCCATGAGGTGGCTAGAGAAGACCCATAGTGAGCTAGAGTGAATGCTAAATGGATAGTAAATAGAATATCATACCTTGTACCAGCATTTATATTCTCCGAATCAGCGAGTTCGAGGCACATTTTCAGCAGATAGACGAAGCCCAGTATAATGTAGTCCACACGTTCACGGCCGACAAACTATAAACGACGTTTAGCAAATGATTATTCGTTGGTAGGCGCATTGAATAAAGTTTTACTTACCTCCTTGCTCTTATGATTCAATATAATATTTCCCCAGTCCCGCACATAGTCGGTATATGGCATCTCAGTCGACGGTAACATGGCAACAGTATGGAATGTAACCAATGCCACTTCAAAAAACTCCTGTGACAATTGAGCATACTCTACCGTCTGAGGCAACAGGGCAGATATCGAACCCCAGAACGTCTTCACCATATCTGAACCAGTAGCCGTCGCGAGGTTGCCGGTAGGAATCGCATCCTTTGACACTTGATTTGACCAGTAGTTCTTCTGGAGTGGTGATGTACCGCAGAGGCCAAATATTATTTCAGCAATCTCCTTGCGGATACCATGCCGAGGCTCCGAGAGTAGGAGGTTGAAGATGAGGCTTTGCATTTTGGTATTATCTTTTAATGCCGCCCATACGTGATCGTCATTCATAGAGGCTTCGATAAGAGTTGCAAAGGAGCCAGAAATAAGTCGCTGTAATGTGGTTTCATCGAGTGGGATGGATGAATCATTACGGTCAAGAGATAATAGCCCAAGGAGTAGTGATATCAAAGCTGATGGGTTCGTGAAAAGGGATTGTGAGGGGTCGGATGTTGATTTAGCTAATGTTAAAACGAAAATGTTAGAGTTGATGTTATGAACGATAGACAGTGTTTTACGGGAATCACTAACTTTTCAGAGACACAAGGAGACAATCCACGAAACTGCACGCAATGGTGAGTTTCAAGGTATTTTCACGCAGCGTGTCAGACATCCCTGGCCGCATTAAGATAGCATCAATATTCTTAATGGCGTGTGATATGAAGTCTTGATCGCGGTTTAACTATTTGCAACCAATTAGTAAAACCGTGAAAAAAAAGTAGTAAATGTTGTAATAGATAAGGGAAGAATGTCGAAAACATACATTTAACGTCTCCTCCCTTACACACACAATAAGGCAGTTGAGGATGTAGAGTAGCTTGTACGGCTTTTCAATAGGGAACATTTCGGTCTCGCCTATTTCTGGGGAGCGTACGAAATCACGGACTGCCTGTTGTGGAGGGAAGAGGACAAGGAAGTCAAATATCTATTCACTAGATGTCAGTCATAAAGTGAAACGAGAGAATATAATTGATGATAACCAAGCAATCGAAAAGCAATAATGACCTACCTCCTTAGAAAACCTCTCGTCCAAGCTCAACAGCTCATAAAGGTCATCGAAATGCTTGAGAACCTCGGAATCTACCAATGTCAAACTCTGACGTCTTCCTGCAAACGAAGCCTCGTATGGATCTGCATCTTTCTTCACAATGAGTAACCCTGCATTCGCAAGTTTTAGATCCCGCAATGTCAGATTGGCATTTCCACCACGTAGATCCAGCCTTTGCCCGCCGCTGATGGTCGTGAATTTCGAAAAGCCAGTGATATGAGATAGTCTTTCTGCAAGTTCGGAGGCAGTTGATAGATCACCAATGGAGAATGTGCGGATACGGGTCTGAGAGCGCATGCTGAATGCTTGGTACGCTATATCGATTGATTCTCCCCTCACTGGTTCGGGCTTAAGCGGGATAGAGGGCGGGGAGCCGCGGGGTGGGGTATATTGTGGTCTTGTGCGGAGGCCCTGGAGGAGCTGACGGAGGAACAAGAGGGAGCGGGAAAAGCGTAGTTCTTCGGCGTGTATTTCGTTGTCGGAAGGGACTATTATCATGGGCTCGTCTTCGCCGCTTGTTGTTCCGTCTGTGAATGTTTTCAATCGGGTGGCGGCACCAGCGAGTTGCTCTACGCAACGATCGACGAGGGAAACGTGCGTGGCCTCTGCGGACGCTCGACTGCCTCCTTTGATTAACGGGTGATCTAGGTATGTGTCAATTGCAAAGTTGATTGCGTTGATACCGATCGATGGGTTAGGAGCTGTGAGGATAAAATGCCAAATTCTGTCCATCCCGGGTATAGTTATGACGTCCCCGTCGTTGGAGATTGGCTGGTGATGGAACTTCACATCGTAGCCTACGGCGTGTTTCGCAAACGAGAGGACCGATTCCGTGATATCTTCTGGCGGGATACGAGGGAGGTAATCATTCATGAAACTCTCCAAGAACGGGTTCCGCCTCACACATCGAGCGGCACATTTCGATAATATTTCCCATGTATAGCTTCGGTTCTGTTCGCTTATCACCTTCGACATGAAGACCTTATCCCATAAAATGCCGCTTAGTTCAGGGGTGATGGTCTCCGACACTTTATCGATGATACGATGAACTAAATTAAGCCGCGGAACGATCGTGTTGCATAGATACTCATCCTCAGTATAAGTCGTAGGAGTGGTAGCGGCATGCGCAAGCTCCGTGATGATGAGACGGGTGAAGTCAAAGTCCAAAGCCAGACGTCGAATATCCTGTGTATCATAGGCTGGGATTAAAGCGTTAAGGGCATGGATACTCCCAACGGCAAACTCGTTCATGTCAGAGACATCCTGAATGCATTGTTGATAGAGTTCCGTCTTATCTGCTTCACTTATACCGAGGGTGACGAATTGAGATAATTGTTTACTCGCAAAGCGCTGTAGTTGAGATCGCTGTTCGAGAGATACTTCTTCGACAGATACGGCCCCTCGAATAAGCCGGACGCATAAACGGACGGGCATGATGTCAACATGGCCATAGTGGTCAAGGTCACGATGACGCATAGATTCTCCGTGTTTATTCCGGACCGCGTTCAACAAAAGGTCGCAGAACTCAATCATACGAACATCAAAGCGTTGTAGTGGTAGTTCAATGAGCTTATTACAGATGTAAATAAGCGCCTCTGACTCATGGTGCATGCTAAATGTGGAGGAGAGCATGGCGAGGACCTCAGACACGATTCTGGGATCATGGCTCTCGCTGACGGTTTTCCAGATAATGTCCGTATCTTCGTTGGTGTATGTTGAAGTCACGACAAGGAAACCAACTATATTACCTCCTCGACTGATAAGTTGAGGATGCGATTCGATACCAACAACATAGTCAACGATCTTATTTTCTCGTAGAAAGTTCACCAAGTACTTGGTTGTTGCATGGTTAAGAGCGCCCGGGACGTTTTGGATATGCTGTGACCAGAAGCCAACCAGATCGCCTTGTATTGACTCCATTCCGTAGACACGCAATTCCATGCGTCCGCTCATGATATGTTTCTTCAAAATAGTGAATTTCCAGCCTAGGCTGGCAATGTGGGCGAATTCATGAGAATTAACGCCCTCTGGAACATTAATCTGTAGGTCCTCGGCAACCTTGTTCGCTATCTCATCCTCGAAATTGCATATGCTCCGAAACGAGCCGCACAACGATCTAAGAATCGACTCGCTCGTATCACTGGATAGACACGATGATGTCTTCTCAATGAGAGATCGGTATACAGGCTCCGAAAATCGAATTAGTGCATACGCCTGGGCGATGACATCTGCACATTCGACACGGCCGAGGCTAGGATGAAATCTCCTTCCAACGAACGAGTCCACGATATTATATGTGATGCCCATGGCCGACGCAAAGAGAGAGGTGAGGATGGGTGATTTCGGGAGAGATTCGGAAATAGCTTCGATAAAGTTAGCGAGTACCTGTAGGCCGTTGACCCGTCGTCCAGCAACACGGTCGTTAACGTGGGCAACTAAATCAATGATCTCAGACCCATATTCTCGCTCCATTACAGCGTAAAGAGGGATTTTCCGAAGCTGGAGCACCGAGGCTAGGGGCACCCAGTAGGTCTTCGATATCAGGTCAGGCTGAGCGCCAGGGTCATTCAGAGAATGCGTTAGTTGCGCTGCGTCCACGGAGATGATATGAACTGCAATTTCAGCGTAAGCGGCAAGAAATTCTTCTATGCTTCGCATCGGGCCATCGCCTTGGTCTGGTAAGAATTCCGTACTAAGGAAGAATTAGCTGGGTGTTCAGGGGATATGCAAAAGGGGGCATTATCAAGGATAAGTGAACTTGCCTTCGTCTTAAAAGGCCTTCAATGACAGATGGTACTTCATCCCATAGGTCGCGGTCCTCGATATACGTTTGGTACGTAAGAAGATGCAAATTTTCGCAACATTGCTCAAACCAGGCTTTCAATGCATCAAAAACGTTAAGATCGTGCAAAGTCCCTTGAGAGTAAAATTAGCTATCAATTGCCATTGTTAATACAACCGAATGATGGAGCTGTCATGTCCACTTACCTCTCTCGATCGAATTCTTCATATCTAGTATGGAGTCCCGTATATTATACGCATTTCTCAAATTTGGAAACGCATCTGCAAGCGAAATCTCCTCGTGGATTTGCACAATCTCCGGATCTCGGGTTATCCGTAACGCACCGTCCGGCGTCCTCCAATTTGTAGTGCTCGGATCCTGGTCCATGTCTTCCAGCTCCGCAACTTCGATTTCCACGCTTGCAGTCGGAGATGGCGAATCGGGTAAGGTAACAGTATTCTGTTCTATGGATATGCTGGGCTGTACATCTTCAACTTCCGGCTCATTGGAGTCGCCATTCTGTGCTCCGTCCCCGGCGTCTGGCTGAGAAGAGCTAATGTTATGTGGTGCGGATTTGCTACCGTCTTCAATTACGGCATTCTCGTTCTGCTTGTCCGTAGATTCTACTGTCCCATCTAGGGATACGGCCGGCTGTGAGCTTGCTGTTTCTGACGTGGGAGATTTCATATTAATCGTAACTCGACTTGACGGACGTGGTGGGACGACGGGACTCCCGTTCATCGATCCCTGGGCCACAGATGGGAGCGGCGGAGTAATCGCCATTTTATCCTGATCACTAGATATATCTTCTCCCTTTGTCGCGGTGGTTGTGCCGCCAGCCTCGTCAACCCGCTGCTGCTCTTTCTCCGCATCTCCCGCCGACATCGTAGGCGTAGTCATTGGTACAGCGTCATGCGAACAATTGGCACCAGTTCCGCTACCGCTATCAAGTCGAGGGCGTTTGCGCGTAGACTCCGAATTTAGATCTTCCATTAGTTCGCTGCAACCCGTCGGTGAGGACGAGAGAGGGGGGGACGGGGAGGGCGAGTCTGGGATTGCTATCCCTGCCGGATAGTGGACAGCTAGATTGTTTGCGTCGATCGATTGTGGCTGCGGGCTGGCGCAGGTGCCAGGGCCGGTGCTCGCGCTCGTGCTCGTGGTGGAGGCAATGGTATTGCTATAGTGCTCTAGCGGGGTAGGGCCCATGACATTTTCCAGTGTGACGATGGTGTGTATGGTTTGCTTTCGGGAGAGAGTATGATGGGGGTTATTTATCTGGCGTAGGAGACTGGAAGTGAGGTTTGTTGGAGATGTGAATGTAGCTCAGAACGCGGTGGGCTGGGTAGCTTTAGCTTTGGCTTCGGAGCCGCAAGGATAGACGGAGAGCGAACAGGCGAGCACTCAGGCTGCGGTGATTCTGGGAGGATGAAGCAGTCAGTAGATGATGCAAGTGAGAAGCTGAGGTCTATCTGTCTTCCTTTACTTGCTCTCTGGGTGGCTGGTAGGCGGTGCTGGTCAAGAGGTGGTGGTGATATGTAGAGTGAGAGGTGAAGTGAAGGTGAGTAGAGAGGTGACAGGCAGCAGCAGCTGGGAGAGCTGGAGATGCTCGTAACGCCCTGCAGAAACAGACAACTGGGCCATACTTACAACTGGTTCACCTGGTTCACAGTAGATGCAAGCTGGTAGCAAGAGAGACTCTCTCCTCATCAAACAAACGGCCCATCCGCATCTATCTTGAACTTCTTCTTGTTCTTCTTGATGTCTCTTGCTGACTTCTCGTTTTCTATGACTGCATCGAACCCAAGAAAGAAGAACGGTAACAGCTTGTAACGTCCAGTACCCAACCGTCGCTTTTGGCGGGCTTTCATTGGCCAATCTCAGAGAGCTCTCGTATTCTTGCATTCTGGTTGGTCCATTTGATGTCAATGGCTGACGTAATGGCACACAACGGCCAAAGTTACCGTAACAGTAAACATGATTAGTCATCAGTCAATAAGGAGGAAAAGAGACAATAAGATGAAATATGGACAATAAAGAGATGGATAAGACAATAAGATAAAAAAGGAGTTAAAGAGGTGGGAGGATAGACAATAAGATAAGAGTATTGAAGAGGAAAAGTGGTGGTGGAAGTGGTAGAATGGATGCCTGTCACTCTTTATAGTAACCAAACTCATAACTCCCATCTATATAAAACAGTCACTCCATATTTATCTCCATACTCCAGATCCATATACTAGATACTAGCCATAGTTACACTTTCTGCTCGAGCTCGCTCTTCATTCCTGCGCCTTTCTCCGGGTAGGACGATCTGCGGAGGAATTAGACTGATACTTAAGAAAGGAGAAGTTGAAAAAGGGGCTAACGTACTGCTCTGTCAAGTTCATAGGGTAGACCGCGGTGTCGACCACGGATCATCATGGCACACATCACCAGCTTACTGACCGTGCCGAATTTACCAGACAGTCCAGCATTTATCGTCGGATGGCCCAGGCTGAGCCCGACGTTTCCACTAGATACCGTCAGTAGATAGCTCAGTTGACAGGAGATCACCTTATGGCCTACTAAGCAGAGACGACTTCGAAGAAGATGGAAAATATTTGGAACGCCTGGCATGAAGCGTTAGTATTTAGCAGGGTTTATTGGGTTGGTGTAGGATAACTTACAGGATCATTCAAGTCTGCGATTTTACCCTCTTCCGCTATGGTGATTAGGAAGACTCCTAGGAAGACGTACCATAGGTCAAAGGCTAGTTACTTCTTCATGTGTTGACCCATATATGATGAAGAGTTGGTTGCTTCGTCGACCTCTTCTTCCGACCCGTATAATCCCAGTGATGATTCTTCGTACGTGTTTGTTCTAGATGTAGCATGTCAGGCTAGTTAAGGATATAAACATCCCTTAGAGCACTCTTACCTTCGCATACTAATAGCAACCGGGAAGACCGAGATATACATCATCACTAATACAATGTCAGTTGAAACAGCTCACATGGCCCAGAGACACAAACTTACCCATCAGACTAAACTGAACAGCAGGATGAATCTTCGACGGCGAAAATGTAGTAGCCCCTGCTGTCCTTGAAGCCGTAGATTGAAAGGACGCGGCACAGAACCGATGCCACACCGTATCTATGGCCGTAACCTCGGGATTATGCAGATCCAAAATCATGAAAAGCATGATATCTAGACCATTCAGCAGTATTAGTGTTCCCAGTAGCATCTACGTTGCTCCACTTGGGAACAGAAGTGTGTAGCATCGTCTGGGGTGGTCAAGGAGGAAATTTAGGGGTTCGCGGATTGCTGAAGTTGTGGGAGAAAGGCGGAACATGCACCAGATTATGAAGCGGAGCACGCAGGGATATGCTGTGTTCCCGATAAGAATCAAGAAGGCCATGAAAAGCATGGGAAAAGTGTTAGAGCGGAAGTTGACCATGGAGTTGGCTGTAAGGGTAAAGCCAAGGTTGTTGCATTTTGTCATGCGGGAGTAAAATGCCCTTGGAAGAGTTAGCTTCGTCGTGAAGTATCGTTAAAAGTAGACTTACCACCAGACCGGATGTATGCCACTCTCTGCGAGATATTCCCTATGGCGTAGATCCGCGACATAGATCCAGATTATCAGAAAAATGGACCCAAGCAATTGGAAGCCAAAGAAATAGCAACCAACTATCTTAGCCAACAGTTTCAGGCTCCGATACTCAATACCTCCCAATTCTATCCTCTGCTCTTCAGTTAAGTTGAGGAACTGCGAATTCCTGCCTATTGTTGGGGTATAGGATAGATATGGCGCCTGAGATCCTTTCGAAGCAGATCTGCTAAGGGGTTGTAGGGAGTGAGGGCGAGAGACGAAGCGAGAGCGAGATCTAGGACGAGATGCACTCCCCAGTACGAAGGCCGATGAAGCAGCTTGTTCAACGAACGTTGCGTGTGATAGGATCCTATCCAGCTTTCCTCTTTCGCGCAGACTTGAGGCACCAGCAAGAGAGGGCTCGATGGAGGTTGCTTTTGTAAGCTCGTCACCTGGATTTTATCAGCTTACTTATCCCAGGAATGTATTAGTAGGGTGATTTTACCGTCAGCTTCATCATCAACTTCATGAGCTCGATGGCCTGCCTCAAACTCCCTGGGACCAGGAATCCTAAGCGCCTTCTCCCTAGGTTTAAATGTATCTGTTGAAAAGGAATTATGTCCAGGTCCCGTGGTCGGCAGCTGTTTTTCAACATTAGGCTTAGAATTCTCTTGTCCAGCACTGTTAGGGGTATATGTAAGTCTATGCTTTAACCCTTCTGCATCTTTACTTTCTGTCTGCTCCGAGCGTTCAATGCCTATGTCAGGGGCTGTAGATGATCCAGTTGCTCTGTGGCCCCTTGGACCGCTTTCAACATGATGCGATCGTTCCGTAGATGGAAGACGAGAAAACCGCACTTTAAAACAATCAGTTAGTTGACCTCTTCGCGCTAAGGTTACGCAGGTACAATGAAGAGGAGAAAACATAGAAAATGTCTCCAGTACCGATCTCTTTGAATTTAGATTCGAACCAGTATAATCGCACAAGGACGACGATGAAGTTGATAAAACCCATGTTTCCCAGCAAAGGGACGATATAGAGCACCAACTGTTGGTAGATCGATATATCCTTAAAATCAATCCTGCAAATTTAGCCATCAGCAAAGTCTCGCCTAGAGCTTTAAAGAGATGGGTATATAAATCGGTGAAAACAATATATTTCTCCTGTATAACTCTGGAAAAGAAAAGGAGAAAAGTAACGCTTATCAAGGAATATATGACATCCGAATTCAAGCCGGTCGTGGTAGCAGCTCCCACTCCCTAGAATAATGCATCGATTGCACTGATGTTCTCAAAGGATATATCATAATCATGCAAATGATGCTGAGAGCAACGATATAGACATCTACCATTTTGATAATCGCACGCAGGCCGGCAAGCCATAGCCCATAGCAAAGTCTCCACCGCCATCAATGATAAAACGTACAATGCACCAATATATAGCGCGGCCTCGACATCTTCGGCCACTTTGCTGAAAACATTCTGAACATTTAAGCAAAACCCGATCTGCAATTTATGAAGCGCGGTACACGGCAGGCGGCTTCATGGCACTGAATACAAACATGTCCACCAACGGCACCAAGTATAAGGAAGAATAGAACAAAGAAGCTATCAGTTAACGAAGGCGAGTGAATATATAAATTTCCGGCGAAAGAGAACTGGGTCAAGGACATGGGTTAAACTCTCGCCAACCGTTTTATCTTTTCTTTTTGCCTCCACTATATACCAACTTGCGCCTAACTACTAGATACCCCTGTTTACTAAATCATCTACTTGGAGACCCTTATTCTAATTTTGAACCTTTAAATTATTTACCTAGTTTTGTACTATAACTCTAAGATAAAGGGAACGTACCTAAGGACCCTCCTTTAGCCCTATACTTCCCCTAAGCCTGCCCCTAAGGCCTTCTCTCTAGGTATACTGCCTCCCCTAAGCCTAGTCATCTCCCCCTAAGCTCCCCCCCAGGCTCTTCCCTAAGGCCTACTTCTTTAAGCACTCCCTCCCCTCAGTTCTCTCGAAGTTTGCTCTTTAGACCAACATGATTATGTAATGTGTAATGTGCCGTAAATTCAGCATTATAGTGAGGTTACCCTGTTCAAATACCACGTGGCCTATATTTTTAAGCTCAAATTTACAAAGCTAAAATCAACCTCTTCCTAACAGCAACTTCGGGCTTCAACATTTTTCAAGCTCTCTAGATATCGCTGGAATATGATCATATTATTATATCCGCCTTTAAAAGGACGATGCGAAAAACAGTTTCTATACATTGAGTCCTGAACAAGGAAAAGAAAAGGGACAAGCAGTCATGATTGAACAAATGAAAGAACACTAGAGCAGCCGCAGTTAGACCCTTGATCATGCATTTGGCCCAACCTGGGACTCTGTCCAATCCCAGAACTCTCTCGCGATCCCAGTACCCCCGGCGGACTTGGACTTAGCTGCAGCAAGCATATCATCGGAGACCTTCCAAAACTTCCCCCACGGGGCAACTAGACTACAGTTAGCTTGGACGGACAGAGGATTCCTGACAACCAGGCTCAACTTACTATAACAGCCTGACTTTTCAAGCGTGATTTGGGGCGAAAAGGCGGCAAATGATGCCGTGTAGGCTCCATAGACTGGTGGGTGCAGCATAGTCTTCAGGATACAATACATAATCGTCCCCTGGGTGCGCCAGAAGTCTGAATCGAGCGCCCCAGGGTTCAGTGGAACAGACAGGACACCATCAGCAGCAAGACGAGATGCGAATTCGTTGGCATGCAGATAATTTCCCATCTTGCTCATGCAGTATTGGTGGAGTTGTCCCTTCTTCTCAACTTCTGGCAGGTCCTGCATGAAGACCTTTGGCTTTACAGCCTCGGCGGCTGAGGATGAGACCCAGACTATGCGAATGGTGTTTGGGGGCGATACCTTGGCTGTCGAGACAAGGATTGGTGTAAGGAGCTTGGTAAGCGCGAATGGGCCGATACAGTTTACCCCAAGTTGGAGCTCATAGCCTTGCTTTGTCTTGCTACCAGGCTCTGGGTACCCAACTCCGGCGTTATTAAAGAGAAGATGGAGCGTTTGTTCTCTGCTGGCAAATTCTTCTGCAGTGGCCTTCAAGCTCTCGAGATCAGCTAGATCGAGACGAATGAAAATTAAGTCCCCTGCTGAATTAGGAACGGCCGTCTTGATGGACTCGATCGCCTTCTTGGTTTTCTCTTCCGAGCGCGCCAGCATATACACTTTGGCGTTCTTAGAGTAGAGGAGCTGGGTGATCTCCTTGCCGAGGCCTGTATTTGCGCCAGTAACGATAACGACCTGGCTACGTTCAGCAAAAGTATAAGATATGAGTATATGCAGTCGGAGCAATTACCTTGTCCTTCAAATCTGGGATGTCCTCATCGACGAAATGTGGCTTTCCTGGGAAAAATTGCCTCATGGAACTGATATAACCCGTCATTGTAATGGCTTTATCTTGTCGATTCTCTTTTGATGCAGGAGGAATTAGAATGTTTTGATAATTCTTCTTTGATACAGGAGGCTGTGGAATTGTTGATAGACGGTTGACTTGTGTCTGGTTTAATCACTGCCTGACACTTCGCTCCCTTTATATCAATCATCGCGCCTCCCGCTGTCATAATACAGAGTACAAAGTCCGAGTAGTCATCGGAGTTACTAGCGAGCCCCATGCGTATTGCACTACAAGCCGAAGGGATAGATGTTGGTCCGGATCCTTTGATTTACGTACATGCGCTAGATTACCGCGATGGGGATAAGGAGTCGCAAATGACTTATCGCCTATGGCCGTTTCGTCGTCTGATCCATGTTAAAAACGGCCATGGTATTCATCCGGGCACGTTCTTATCACCGCAGCTTCAACTATTTTCCTACTGATGCAGAATGACGACGGGTACGAGTGCTAGGTCAACGAACGACGGAAAGATTGCATGTTTATTATCTCCGTCCTCCCTTCAGTGGCTTTGGAAAGATGCTTTGGGCGATCTGTTACAGCCTCACGATTGGTCGTGTAGTGTAGTTGGTTAGCACATCGGATTCTGATTAGTCACCACTTTCCGGTAACCCTGGTTCGAATCCTGGCATGACCTTTTTTTTTTCCTTCTCTCTTCTCTCTTCTCGCTTTGATATTTGATATTTGTTATGGAGGGATGAGACTGTTGCATGTTATCGAAAGTGCCAAACAGAAAGAGATATTTCGAAACATACATATGCAGCCCATCTTAGTAAGACGACGAACTACTCGGATGTCCCTCTTTCACACTACCTAACTATATAGAGTAAAGCTGCTATATTTGGAATTAGTCACTACGTTTTCTATAGGTAATCCTAAAATAAAAAGCGATATCGTCCTACCCCTAATGAGCCTACAATCCCCTTCCTCTAGATATCTTAGGGCTTGGGGGGGAGGGGGGTTAGGGCCTTAGGGATTATGGAAGATATATAATTAGAGTGGTTAGGGTGAGTTAAGGTCTAGAGTATCAACCTAAGGAGAGGGTGCTTAAGTAGGTCATAGGGAAGAGCTTAGGGGGAAGAAGGAGGCTTAGAGGAAAGTACGCCTAGAGAGAGAGCCTTAAAAGGAAGGCTTAGGCGGGGAGTATACCTGAAGGAAGGGCCCTTGGGCAGATTTCTTTAATCTTGGAGTTATAGTATAAAACTAGGTATATAATCTAAAAGATTAATATCAAACAAGGGTATCCGAGTAATTATTTTAGCAAACAGGGGCATTCGAGGAGTTGGGCGTTTCAATAACAGTAAACCAATACACTAGAGTAAACACGATAAGTGTCTCTTAAGTTCATTCCCCTCTCCTAAGTAACTTCTCACCTTCTGACTTGTGCCTCGTCTTCCTCTCAGTCGTCACCATCTATCCTCGTCTGACGAATCAGTTCAAGAGTCGCTAACTTTGCTTTGAGCTGGACATTATCACTGTACTGGAAAATTACAGAGAATGTCCTAATACTACCGGTAATCTCCATAGCGTTATGGCCAGCTGTATTGAAGGGAATAATATCCGCCCCGTGCTCCAGAAGCAATTGGATGAGGGGGGTGTTCCTCATACTGCAGGCATGCATAAGCGGCGTGGCAAGACTTTTATCCTGGGCGTTGATGTTTGCTCCTCTCTTCAGTAGGTCCTCCACAGCTTTTTCAAGTTTATTCAGAACAGCAAAGTGGAGAGGAGTTTCGCCCTTAAGATTCTTTGCTTCTATATCAGCACCATGCTTTTCAACCAAGGTGCTGACGAAAGAAGGACTTTTTACGCCCATGGTGTGGAGAGCGGTGATGCCTTCAATATCTGCAAAGTTCACAGAAACTCCCGAACTTAAGAATTTCTCAATTATCCATATTCGAGCTTTGCCCGCGGCCAAAAGGAAGGGTACCTCTCCATGCCGCAAAACACGTGTAGGATCTGCTCCGCGCTGGAGGAGTAGTTCAATCAACGGCGCATCCCCACGTATTATGGCAAGTTTGAGCGAGGCTTCGCCATAGTAAGGGTCAGGCCCAGTAGTGGGATCAACTCCGTCATCCAGATTCGAAGACACAACTTCCAGGAAGCCTTCTCTTATAGCAAGACGCATCGCGGCCGCCTGTCGTTCCTCCTCTGAACCTTCAGCTTTACCGTACTTAATGGTCAAATAGGTACCAAACGCCCGCAACACATACGCCCGCTGGGTTTGCAAGGTTTCTCTGGACGGTTCGTCGACGAAAGCCTGCTCTTCCGTACATCTCCACACTAAATCAGCGAAATTTCGTGAGGGGTATTGGCGGAGAACATCATCGGCGCATGAATACGCTCCCTGACTCTGTAGAAATGCTGCAGTATCCTCGTGCTTGTGCTCTCGTGCGAGGGCAAGAGGGGTCTTTTCATTGAAAGTTATGGCATTAACATCGGCGCCATTTTGTATGAGTAGCCGGGCTATTTCAGTGTGGCCTCTCTTAGCTGCGATGTGAAGTGCGGTTGACCCGAACTTCCGACATCTGATATGTATCTTATCTATCAAGAGTTTCACGATGTCGATGGAGCCGTAGAACGCTGCCGTGTGAAGGGCACTGGAGAATCTCCGATTTTCCTTTTCAAAGGATCTTTTTTCTGCTTTCTTGCACTTTTCTATGTACCGTCGAACGACGGATTGGTTTCCTCGTTGGATTGTAATCTCCAATGCAGACCGATATCTTCCTTGTGGTAGTGTGATTTCGTCTGGTAACGTGAGGCCGTGCCGGTCTTGTTGCCGCAAGAGTTTGATATACTGCAGATAAGAGATGCGGGAAGTATGGGAGCGAACAGCATTGGCGAGATAACGGCTTCCAGCAGCCTTCACGTTCTGGTAGTCAACAACAGGTATATAAATGAGAATAAGATCGATAATTTCTAAAGGCAGGCTTTCAATAACCAGTGAGTTAACCATTTTCCTTGATTGTGGTTATTTAGCGGCAACTGTAGTGTGCGTACTCCATAGAGTGGAAGCAGACATCTTCCCCCTTTATACTCCGTATATATGGCCATATTGCTGCCTGTGATGCCAGGTTGCAGCCGTTGACTCACTCTATAGCCTCATCTATCGTCCAACTAGTTACGCCTGATCCACCTGAGGCGTTTTTTGCAGGGATCTCCAGGTTGATATCTGCAGCAGTACTCTGTAGCCGATGACAAGTCAAAACAACTGCTGGTTACAACCTTGTTTACGGAGTTGACGTGGAGTCAATTCTTTACTCTTACCTTTTCCCTTTCTTTATAAACCGAGGAAGTTGAAGTGCTCAATATATTTTGCCTTGTTTGTTTCGTTTGCTCCATCTGCCTAGTTTGGTCTAGTCACGTGGACGCCCTTTTTTTCTTTTTTTAAAGAACAATTCTACAAAAGGCCTAACGAACTACTCGAATACTCCGTACTTCTGTGCGGATAGCTTTGGTATATGCTAATCGACTTATTTGAACTTATCCGGGAAAAGATAAATGATATTAGATCAGCCGATTCCTCACAGCAGGATGTTCGCTTTTTGAAGTTAATTTGGGATATCACGAAAGCTTCAGGTGATGGCACCCTATTGGGCTGGACTTGCAAAGAAGGGTTAAGAAATTCGTGTTGCCAATATTCAAGTGCACAAGAGAGAAGAGTGAGCTTGTTCGTGGGCTGGAAACAGGCAGCTTACGTTAACCATGCTTGACTCATTTTAGACGCCAGTCAATTTTCGTCGTTCGTAGGCCCGCGTCGGTGAGGAAGGACGTTTTGGTCTACAAGGGCTTGAATATCACCATATCCAACCTCTTGCCTGTCAGGAGTAACTAGGGGTCCTTGGCTCCAAACCCTTGGACTTCAATACGCCTCTCGAAAATGCCGTTATCTGGCACCCTTTGTTTTAACGGGTCAAATTTCTGCTAAGAGTCAAGCCTCTTTTATAGTAATGACTCAAGCTCTCTTCAAGAGAACAATTTGGGTATCACGGTCAAACACTCCTTCACCATAGTCTCGACGCATATCATAGACATCTAGTTAGGCTTGAGCGTGTCATCTTTCTCATATCTCTCGTTTAGTTATAATAAATGCATCCGATGAAGTTGGAAGTTTTCACTTCATGGCTCCATCACGTGATTAAATGGTTAAGGTGGGTGGTCAACCAAAAGTAAAATTTCGCAGCTTGGGAGAGTAAATATTTATATCTCTCGAATTCCATTCTCTCTCTATCCTTTCTAATTTATACCCGTTTGTGCAAGAAAGATCTATAGATAGAGAGGATGGTGCACTCTGCGAGAGTTGGCGTCCTTGGTGGCGGCCAATTGGGTCGAATGCTGATGGAGTCGGCCAACCGTTTGAACATCCAGATGAACATTCTTGACACTGAGAATTCGCCAGCCAAACAGATCAGTGCTCACGATACCCATGTTGCTGGCTCGTTCATGAACCCGGAAGCTGTGCGTAAGCTCGCTGAAGTGAGTGACGTACTGACCGCCGAGATCGAGCATGTTGATACCCATGCCCTCGAGGAAGTGGAATCTCTCGTCAAGGTTGAGCCAAGCTGGAAGAGCATAAGGATCATCCAAGATAAATATGCGCAGAAGGAACATCTGTCGAAGTTTAACATTCCTCAGGCGGATTATCGGGAAATCCGGCAAAACGCCCCAGAGGAACTGACAAAGATTGGGGAGGACTTTGGATATCCATTTATGTTGAAATCGAAGACAGGAGCTTATGATGGAAGAGGTAGGCTTTGGACAATGACCTACCCTGGTTTAAGCTCAGTGGTTACTAACCAATCGTATGTAGGCAACTATACGGTCAAGGGAGAGTCAGATATATCTCCAGCCTTGGAAGCCTTGAAAGGACGACCACTTTATGCGGAAAAATGGGCCAAATTTAGAATGGTACGTAGTCAAACCCGAATGCTTCTCTGTTCTAGACCTTGCGTGATATAAATCAGTTTACTCAAACCATCACGTTTAGGAGCTTGCGGTTATCGTTGTCAAAACAAAAGACAACGTTTTATCATACCCTACCGTGGAGACAGTCCAGGAGGACTCTATATGCAAGCTAGTCTATGCACCAGCCCGAGGAGTATCCGACAAGATCAACGAGAAAGCTCAAGAATTAGCTAGAAATGCCGTTGCTGCTTTCGAAGGCAAGGGAGTCTTTGGAGTCGAGATGTTTCTCCTAGACGATGACTCCCTCCTTTTATGCGAACTGGCTAGCCGAATCCACAACTCGGGACATTACACCATCGAAGGATGTGGCCTTTCCCAGTTTGACACTCACCTCCGAGCCATTCTAGACTTACCCATTCCTCCACAAAGCTTGCAGCTACGACAACCGTCAGTTATGCTTAATATTCTCGGCGGATCGGCTCCGGACTCCCATCTAGATATTGCGAGGTTTGCACTCTCAATACCGAATGCTAGCATCCATTTGTATAGC
>JANTQJ010000345.1:0-17870 GCA_032989685.1 Arthroderma sp. PD_2
AGTAGTAAGAGAGTTAAGAAGAAAAAGCAAGGAGGAGAAGAAGGTTCGGAAGTCAGAAAAAGGGATCAACGCGGAAGTTGATCTAGAAAGAAAAAAAGGCGTTGGTCGAGCAGGGATGGCCACTTAATGCTATAAAAGTCGAAGAAGGACGATTGAGAGAGGCGGGTGAGACAGTGGAGATACGAGCCGGGAGAGTTGAAAATAAAGCCATTTAAACTTGCAAAACATGAACGAAAACGAGCACGTTCTCCCACTCTACCATTACCCTCTACCACTCTACCCTAACTACTCTACCCTAACTACTCTACCCTAACTACTCTACCCTAACTACTCTACCCTAAGACTACTCTCTCTACTCTCCTCTTTTCTACTCTCTCTACTTCTACTATTCTTTCACCTTCCATCTACTTCTATTCTCTTCCATCTACTTCTATTCTCTTCCATCTACTTCTACTTTCTGCCCTTCTACTTCCTACCTCCTTCCTAATCCGACCTCCCCCACGCTTGGCTTCTTGGCATCAACAAGGAGATGTTTCCCTTTTCGGCTAGAGCTCCCGAGGACCCACCTTTGACCTAAAACGGCTACTTCTTAGAGTGAGAAGATGGACATCGAACAGCAGTAAGAGAAGAAGAAGAAGAAGAAGAGAGGGAGAGAGAGAGAGGGAAGATCCCTTTGACCCGGTTGGCGCGGAGGAAGTCGGTCTCAGCCACCCGTTCGTTCTTCTCGACACTAACAGCTGCTTGCATCTCGCTAACAAGTTTGACAGACACGAGCTTCCAGAATAACCTACACGAAAGCTTAGCCCCCGGTCGATCTCAGGAGAGTGAAGGTAGAGGGAACAGGAGAGAAACAACCCATGTCGGGAAGGTCGTTGGAGGAGGAAATCTGGAGAACCTGGACCATCAGCTCACAACTTGGCGAACGACTCTCTCTCTCGTCGACTTCACCTTAATGCGATACGAAGGGGAGGGAGGGTGAAACCTGGTGCCGATCATGGGAAGGGGGAGGGGTATTACTTAATGCCAACCCCATAGCCTATATACTGAGGGAGGATGTCAGAGATGTCAGAGAGGGAGAGGGAGAGGGAGATGTGCATTCTTCTCCATTTACAGCCGACTCACCATTCCTAAGCGAGTGATCGAGAAGATAATAAGTGATAGAGAGGAAGGGGAGGATCCCTGCCTGAGCTTGATGGTGCCTGGTAATGCTGATGCTTGCTCAGGCACTCTTGATGCTTGTTTCGTGGGGTCTTCTCTCTACTCACTTCTGTCGACTCGATGTTTGTAATCATTAATCAGTCACACGGTTAATCTATTAGACTTTTTATGCATGGCAGGAAGATAGCCGGCGAACGCGTTCAGAAGTAGTCTATACTTGCTATCAGTCGGAGAGTTCTATTGACTGTTATATACATATATAAGATATATTATAGTTGTCGAGCGGCTAGCGTCGATGGTCCTTGTTCTCGCCGTAAATTAAGTCCGCACAAGACCTTGTCTTCCCGCTCCATCCTTGTCTAGTCGAGCAGCTTCTCTCTCTCTCTCTCTCAAGCATGGGCATGACATGGCCTACCTTTTTTTTGCAGTGCATGCAGATGGGGGATATGCAAGATGCATTTCCCTCCCAGCCCCATCCCTGTCCATGTCTGCCGTCAAAAGCAAGTTACTCACCTTAGAGAAAGTCCCCCCAAGCCGGCCAGAAGGGTTTTTAGTTTTTTTAGTTCTCAGAAGTATAAAATCGCCCTTTTTATCAAATTTAACATAAGAGAGTTCAAAACAGTGATAAACGAAAGCGAGGAAGAAGGAAAGAGAGGGCGCGTATTTATGACTAAAGGGTAATACCTCGTACGTAAGAGATAGGACGAAAGGGAGCCGAAAAGATTTGGGAAAAAAGGGTGAAAGAGACTGCGGTGGCGTCGCTTGTAACGCCAGCTCTCAAACTGTTCTGTCAAGTCTTCTGCCAGCCCGGGCTCCCCGGACGTGTCCCACAAGCATTCAAGATAGAGCCCTCTTCTCGCCTTCAACTGGCTGGGGGAAAAGGAAAAAAAAAGGTCTGCCCACCATATAACAGGCGCAATTAAGCGCTTTGCTGGACATGGATAATTATCTTCCAAACCCACCTACTTCTCTCTCTCTCTGCTTCCTCCTGCTTTGACTTTTCATTTGTGAACTGAGGATCCCCCTAGGATGTTTCATAGCGCCCATCCACCCTGATCCGCTGATTCGCTCGTATCTTGCATTGCATTTCTCCTACTCCGCTCCCCGTGGGAAGCAGGTATCAATTACATAAACGAGTCCGTTCGTGCATATTATGTTCTCGTATTTAAACTGCGGGCGGGTATTGACTGTATACTTCTATCATGTACGGAGTATAGTCCTTAGAGAATGCTGATAATAGGCCCTGATATAAGGTAACTGCTGTATCAATAGTTCGCACCCGAGTAAACCTGCATAAGCGTGCGGGAAATGAAGAAAGGGGGGGGGGTGTCGAGTTGCCGTGTTTCTCAACTTTCGACCGATAAGTGATCGAGCTCGTCCATATGTGAAGGCTGATATTGATGTCACGAGTACGTGCGCGATGCGATGCGACGGGCGGCCGACGGGGCTGGTTTTCTTCTTCTTCCACTCCCCTCCTTTGAGTCCAGTTAGTTGGCTTCTGTCGGTCCCCGCACCCGCTCTGTGAAAATATCCGTTCGGGGTGGGGTGGGCAGAGAGAGATAAGTTGAGAGGATCAGGATCAGGATAATTTGATCCAAGTGGGCTCTCCTCACTTGTTTTGGTCGGTTTGATTTGACCCGCCAACGCAATTTCAACTTTTCCTCATTGCTTTTTCCTCCTTCTTTTTTGCTTTTCCTTTGCTTTCTTCGCCTTCCATGTGTCAGTGGGAAATTGAAAAATGTCATGCTGTCATGCGGTTTCAAGCAGGTTTGGTCGAGTCGACTTATGCGGCCCCCCTCTATGTATTTCAATTGTTTCCTTCGCTGGAGGAGATTATGCACACTGGCTTATGCAGTTGAACAAGCGCTTTCTTTTTTGCCTTGTTTCCTGCCGGGGCTGACTAGCAACTTTGTAACGACGTGGCAGTTACACTTGTTTAGTTCCCTCTCTTCTTCTCCCCCCTTCTCTGCTCTTTTGCTGAGATAGTGCTAGTCGGATTTCACCCAAGATGGAAGAAAGGGAGTGATCAAACCGGGTAAGAGAGCTGTTCGATCCCCGCCTCACCGTCTTTTTGCAGTCGGCCGATGGCCATTCGAGATAGAAAAACTATTGCCTAGACCAGACTCCGGACAGACGAGAAAAGCTCGAAGCTAAGAAAAAAGATAGAAAGGCGCAGATCGATCGTGTCGGGACGGCTTGCTTCTTCAACCCTCCGATGCGATGCTTTTGGCTTCTCTCTTCTCTTTTACTCTTCTCTCGCCCTTCAGCCTTTCCGCCGATCGCTGTATGATGATTTGCATATTCCTTCTCCCTTTTCTCTTGCCATCTTACCGAGAAGTATACGGTCGTTTAGTCGTGGGAAGGGAGAAGAAGAAAAGAAAAGAGAATTAGCGCCTGCAGTGCGACCTCGACGTCAACGGATAACACCGTTACCTTCAACGTCAGAATAGTTGACTCGCTGTCTAACATGTGAGCAGGAAAATATCATTTTGCATCTTCGCTGTCAATTGATTCAGAAGAGTGGTTGGAAAGTGGTGAAAAATAACGCAGCTTCAGCCTCCTGTGTAACGGCTCTCTCGTCGCTTTCGTCCTCGTCGGGCGCAGACGATAGAGTGGGCAAGTAGAAAGAAACCTCCCATTCGCGGGGAGAATATCTAAATCCTTTCGTGTGAGTGTTGCGTTGAGTATGTTTTTTTCATCCTCCCTTTTGCCAACTCCATTGCGCCCTCGATGGGGTACCACAGCAGGAGAATTATCGGTAATCCAAGCCTGTTTCTGCTGGCTGGTTCTGGTATTGTTTTTTTTTGCTTTTCTCCGCTTGGTCGCCTCAAATCGCCTGTTGTAGTTAAATAGTAGACGGATGTACGGAGTAATGCATAATTATTGGTTTGTGCATGGCTGAATGCATGGCTGAGTACTTGCTGACGTCGCGATGGTTGATGAGAATAGCATGATATAATCTACTTGACTCGTGGTTCAATCCAACGATCAGCAGTGATAGCAAATCAGATTACTTTCCCTCCTCTCGCCTCGTCAGGCAGCTCCAACTCAGCTCCAACTCAGCGCCAGCTTCGGGACATCCCTTTATTCGATCATTCGATGTCTCGTATAGGTGGTTGGGTCGTACAGTGTGCGGTGTTGCAATGTGGTGTGCGATGAGCGGGCTGAAGAGAGAGAGGAAAAAGGGAATCAATAGTATGTTCTGGCCGGGCCACTGGATGTCTCTTTTTAAGCCCCTTTATTAGTACAGCTTATGCGGTGGTAGGAATATTCCGGATTTGGATAATAACTGGTAGGTGGCACCAGACGCAGTCGATAGCTGTCGATTATAGGATTTCAACGGCCACTTGTATAACTACCTCTTGTACAGTGGTACAGTCGATGGTGAACGTACTGGGACGGAAAAAGGTTAAGGAGGTAGTTGAAACCTGTTTTGACATGTTGACATGTTGACACTCGACCTGGTACTAGTTCTAGTTCTAGCGAGCTCTAATGGCTAGATTGACGAATACAAGATTCAACCTAGAGCTCCGAAGTCATAACGTCAAAGCGCAAGCTTGGGTTGATTGGGCATAAACCTCCATAAGTCTATAGATCTCAAACACAGAAGCAAGGAATAACCATCCCCGGCAGAACCCATTTCTCCTATCAAGATATGCTTAACCGTCCAGAACTCCTCGTATCTAACTTAATCCCCATCCCCGGATGCCATCTTTCTTCCACCCCGACCCAGGGCCAGAACACCATCTCAACCCTTTCTCCCGTTCTACTCTTGAACGTCTAAAGTAACACAAAAACGGCCGACAGGGGGCAAGGGTAGCTCAACAACCTAAGCAGGGACTGCGCGAGCAAGCTAGGAAGTTTGTGATGTGTGGCATGCACCTACCTCGATCCTTGCTACATCTTGACCAACGGTGATGGTAGACAAGGAATCGACTGGCTTTTTCCTGGGGCAATTGTGTTTTCATCGGGTTGACATGGCATGCATGTAAAAATTGGACCTTCCCTGGCCCGGTAGGCGCCCATATGGTTTCTGTTGACATGGTTGATTCGGTTGGCGGTGACGTCCATGGATAATTCGATCTGTATCCACCTGCCAAGTCTTGTTTTGATTCCATCGCCTTCTGAGCCTCAAGGATACAGGATGCGAGGGGTTTATATGATTTTGGCTTCCGGCTCTGGGATACATGGGAGAACTGTCGCGTTTATTTCACCCCTGTAGAACCACTTGGGCGGAAACGAATAGACTGTGCTTGTTGATTGAAGCAGATATGTGAACTGTTATAGGTCGGGAGTAGAAAACAAACCACGTCCCATCAAACTTTTGTTGCTCGCCCAGGGCGTAGATAGTCTTATTGCACGCTCAAGGCTGGAAAACTGCGACTGCGCACATTGAAGCCTTTTCGAAGACATTTCCATTAGCCATGCACTGTCGAAAGAAGGCAGAGTCGAGACCGTGCGCAATTATCCCAATAAAAACCAGGGCGGACATGTCCAAACACTGGTTCCCGGATCGTCACTGTAGGGTTCATAGAAAAAAGCTGCAAAGTTCCATGCTTTTGACAAACCATGAGGGAAGGAAACAATGTACGTGGCTGGCATATATGCCTGCAGATAGATGCTGTGCCATGGTCCAAACGAAGCCTCATCGACCAGGGCGTAGGTACGCCGTGCTCTTATATGCGCGACCATCAAATGTACTGACTCCCTGGTCGGTCTGGGATATAATATGACCCATAGCCATGTCCCGTAAAAATGCGCAGTGGCTAATGGAGAAACGGCCGATGGCAGAATATATGTATAAAAATGGCGCTACCCCCGAAGAGGGGCGGTTCTATGGCATCGCTCGTTGGTTCGGGAACATTTAGTCCTGCAAATCAGAGGGTGCAGAAGATTTGGCATTCTTGACTTTTGTGATCAATGAAGTGGTCCGTCTTTTTATCGCTCCAATGTCTCTCGGGGTGAGGCCCACTCAGCTCTCCAGATGCTGAAGTACATGTCTTCGATGTAGAGTAGATACCGGGCGGAAGATGAAATTCGAACAAAATCAAACAGCACGCCAGAATAGACCCGTGCCCCAAAACGGCGCTGTATTGGGCTCAAACTCTGGCAGGCGTATAGACTTCATTTTCTGCGTAAACTCGGTGAGAATAGTACTCTCTTCTTCCGGGCTGCGTTGGGTATATCCAAAATTAGTTTTGCATTCAAAGGGTTATATAGACAGCCAAAACAAAGTCAATATAGACCAATCGAGTACATACGCAGAAATGGAGTGGCTGCTGTCCAGAGGACCACCGAAGAACAATATAGGATTAAGTGGAAGCAGCTCGAGAAGGTGCATTCTCTCTGTTCCCGGAGCAAATAAAAGAGTGCTCTCATCCACCAGTTTGAACGCACTCGAGTCTTTTAGCACCTCGATATTCAGCGATTCTAACAACTCAGTGTCAAGGGTATTGAAAACGGGGTCTTGAGCATAACGCTTTCCAACCTTTGGCGCTGATTCATCAGAGCCAGCTAGGAAGAATGAAAGGAAGCCCTTCAATGTTAGCCATATTGTACTTTATATCGACCTATCACCACCTGTGGATAGACATGGGGCGTTTGGTTATAGAACCAAAGAAGAGACGTACAGATTAGATCAAGGGTAGAAGTAAATGCAGCCAACTGGTATAATGACACGCTTCTACGGTCGACAAGGCCACCCCGTAGAAAACCACTGGGACTACCCAACGCTATGCAGACGCAGTTCTTAACGGTTGCATTTTCAGAACGGGCTCCAAAGTAGTCATTCTCTTTAATCGTGGACTTTAAGGCTTTCCATGTTTGCGATTCTTGCCATCTCTGCTTATGAGATTCATATTGCTCAACGAGCTTCTTCAGTGTTAAGCCGTCTGGAATCTCTGCCGGAACTAGTTCATCCAGTAGAGGGTTGGGAGTAGAATTTGGCCCAGATTGGCTCTCTCGTCTGATATTTCCTTTGCGACTTGTAACATGCGTCCAGCCGTCGTCATCCTGGATATTTATGCGCTTACGAGGCAACGCATCCGTATTCTTCCCTCTTCGTGAGTGTCGACGAGGCATGGCAGATTATTGATGTGTATATCGTACTTTGATGCTTAGATCATGATATCCGTTAATTCTACTGAGATTTAATTTGAGAAGCTGTGGATTTCCCCTTTTGGTCTAGCGTTTTTCGGAGTAGTTATATTTAACTCCCTTTAATAACAAATTTGGGCCACCAAAGGATTTTGCTAATATCTCCCGTTTGTAGTGGACATGGATTTGAGCGATCTTGAGTCAGTAAGATATGGCAGTCTATGGATGGCTTGATCATGTCTGATTGAATGATAATGTCAGATAGCCACTCAAGGGAACGCTTTTGCTGTATCATTTACTAATACTGTAGATAGTAAGCTAACTAAATATGAAGGACTGTGGTTGGTCAATTAAAAAAAACGTGTCCGATCATCCAACCATGCCAATTATGCCAAAGAATTGCCAACTAATTAGTATAAATATAGCATTTTCACACATTGATGTATTATTGTCTGCTAAGCACTATGGTATGCCCTGAAGTGGTCTATATCGAAGTTTACATGTGAATGCTCCCAGCCCGCTGTCGTGCGACCCCTCTTCTTTGCTCAGAGTATTGCCTCTCGAGGCCATAGTCACCTTCTGTCGGGGCGAGAGCAGCGGGTGTGCCCCCAAGACTAGCCAAAACAACCTTGTTATTCGCAGTAAGATCATCCATTATTTCAAGCTCCTTTTCGGTAAACCATCGAGGCACTATGCACACACGAAACGGTATCATGGCACAGATCAGGATAGGAAATCCTAGCGATAAGATGGGTGTCAGACATTCCGGGAAAATTGAAATGAGGAGTAATCCTTACCGATTGCTGCAATGGTTTGAGAGATTGCCACGCACGAGAAAACGAAGCCGAGTTGTAGTGCAACATACAGACAGATCTTTCGTCTCCGGACAGCGAGAAGCGGCTCATCAAGCTGGATAAAGCGCCTTTCCCGAAGGAGGAAGATGACCTTTGCTAGGATACTGTTGCTCTCGATAGAGCCCCACTGAAGTAGTAATTAGAAATATGTATAGGCTGCATTTACACCGAATAAGGGTCAAGGAATACTTACACCGACAACGAAGAATACCCCTCCCAGTACGGCAAGCGGTATAGTACGCAGAAGAGTGAGGAGCGGGCCTGTCATTGTTCCGATAAGAGCCAGACCCATGACGAAATGGGATATGCGCTGCTCTATTACAGCAGTAGCCTTCACGATGGGCCTTCTTACTTCCGCCCCCTCTCCATCAGTGGTCGAAATGATCTTCAGGTCAGTTTCGTAGATTGTCAATGAGTCTGTGTGTACCGGAGCCTGATGTCCATGTGTTAGTTTGGTCGGGCAAGGCGGGATAATGTGCGTACCTGAGGGACAAGGCCGTTCGGCATAGGAAGCCCAAGGATACCCGCTACAAAAGTTGTACATCCAAGTAGAAAAAAATCCCAGTGGAAACCACCAGGTTTCTTGAGGGGGAACTGTCTGGCTTGGGCCGTCAAGCTGCTCACATTCTAGTTGGCTAGTTAGCACCGGGTGATATTCTAACAAAGGGTTCGGCATCATACGTGATCATAATAGAAGAGAAGCATGGTCAGGAATCCAAATGGTATAGCTATGAATATCCATTCTATATCGAGCTCCCAGAACTCAATGAGCCAACCTCGGGGCTGTGTTGGGTGGAATGCCCGGGTGGTGGGCAACGTGCCAATATTAGCTGCTTTCAGAGGGCCTGGAATATGGGCAAATCCGACCCAGAATATAGTACCGATCTGTTTAGTGAAGAGCTTTAGTAGTTGGTAACGCGGCGATGGAACGGTATACCCACAACATATGCATAGTCAGCTAATACCCCCCGGTAAGCTGGTTTCCCGATGGTGCTAGAACCCAGCTTCTCTAGGACATAAATCGTGGCAAAATAGAGGATAGCAATCAGACAGGTAAGGAACCCGGAAGCACTACCCCTAGCGGCGAACTCGCTGACAAGCTCCTCCACACCCTTGACTATTGCGAGGTTAGAAAGATGTAGTGGCGCAGGCATATGGAGATAATATCGTACTCATGTATATAATTCCAACGTACAGCCCAAAGGCTTCGCTAGAAAACTCAGTCACATAGCGCATATAATCGCAGAGATTCCAGATAGCCACAAGCCAATGAAAGATGGCAGCCCAGATGGCAGTCCAGCAAATAAATTGTGGGTATATGAATGGGTCATATTGAATGACGATGTCGTATATGGTGTAGTTGAAGAGCGAAATTAGACCCGTTATGCCTACGATGGTCAACGGCTGGGCGCCTAGCACACTGAACACCATGGCAGCAAGAGCCGAAGAAAATAGGGCCTCGTTGACGCCGAAAAACTCGCCTGTGCGCCTATACATATCTACAGTATAAGCCAGGGCCGGGAGCAGGCTATATATCAAGAATCAGCAGCGGTCACAGCGGTTGATAAGTGTCTGAAGGGGACACAAACTTGACAAAGTACATCCGAACGACGCTTGCAATAGTTCGGTAAGTGAATGCATCCGTGATATCACCACCATAATAGGGCAGACGCCTGCGGATATCGTGGTATATGCCATATCCGGGACGTAGTGGACGAAACCGCCTCCATCCAGTAGCATGGTCATACCCATATGACCGGCGTGACGCTTTCTCCCCCGGTTGAGGTGATGAGCGTGGACTATTCCCTGACATGGTCATAGACTTGCAGGCCAGTTTTGGGGAGAAAGGGTTCCTTGTAGGATTGAATGGCAGAACTTCTGATGGGACAAGCAGGAAGAAGAGCTCGAGTAGAGGGTGAGGACCCGTATTTATACCGCGGTACTAATAGCTCCTGGAAGCCCAATGCGGAACCGCTGGGATGCTAACTGATGCAGGGAGGCGGGAGGCGAGCTGCCAGCATCCCATCCTCTTTTTTGCGAATGAGATACCCTACATCTTTATAAATTCTATCAAGCGTCGACCCAAGCGTAAGAACTGCTCGAAGTCACAACTTGATCGCGGCAAACGCTTATCAGGAATCATCGCTTGGTCACCTCGTCCTTGGTGGTTCAAAAATTTGACTGACGTTTTAGTCGAATTTGATGCCTTTTTAGACTTTCCGATGCCAAGCTTCTTCTGCCCGGGCAGAATTGATCGTTTCGTCATCGAATTGGATATATTATAGTAGAGTGCTGAGAACGTTATTCAATAACCGATAAAGAACTTTTTCGACTTTGATGAGACTGTTCATTGGCGCCGTTTAGCACTCATTCTTGTTCGCATTTTCTCTGTTGGAAAGCAGCGATGAAATCAACATGCAGTGCCTCATCGAGCGGCTATAGCCATTCAAAACTTAAGGAACTGTGTCGATTACTAGCAATTGACATGCCAGAGGAGCTGGCGGATGCTCTATTGACAGAAGATTCTGAAGTTTTTCTCCGGATAGAGGCCGGCGTTTGCTCCCGCAACGGTACTCCCGTGAAGAACAGGCTACTCCTGGTAAGTAAAACCCTCATGCACATACCCGCCAGTTTCCTATCACTTCTGGTGAATACTCTTGGGTTTTCCTCTTTTTGGAAAGACTTGTTATCGATGCATACCTATTGCTAGTATTTAGAACTAATACTAACGCAATGTAGGCTCATATAAAGTTAGATGAATTAGATGATATCCACGGAGACATACCAAATGCTTCCGGCCAGAGTGTAGGTAGTCCACAGAGGCGTTATCGATTGCACCGTCCATAATGTTTGCTCACCCATCATGTCTTTTGTGTACAGGTTGAGCCTATTGAGGCCCGGGCCCAGTCAGAGAATTGCCCCTTAACACCAGAGCCCGAGGGTTTCGATAATAGTATTGCGAAAAATGGGCATAAACGTCGCAAGCTTGTTGGTGGGCTACGACTTTGTAGCTCCGCGTCTCGTGATGAAGTTGATGGCCATAACAACGTCGAGGGCGTAATTGGTGAACGAGACATAACAACATGCCGACAATTGCTTGGTGGTAGTCGGTTTCCTCAGCGTAAACCTCCACAAAATACTTCTGCACCTGTTCTGGAACCTACATCCGGGGACAGGCTTATACTAGGGATATGGCGACAAATATTCTCCAACATCAGACTCACGACGTCCAGATTGGCTACTGTACCTACCCTACTCTTTCTCTATCCTTTTCTCTTACTATTTTATTCTAATGTTAGACAGACCCAGGATCCGGCAATCAACATTCGGGGAGCTATTGACAGAAAGGTTGGTCATTTTCACCCCTGCTTTCCACAATTTCATATTACCAGGCCGAATGTAAAGAGGCGGCTCCCTAATATATGACATCTAATCATAGGCGTTCAATGTCATTAATACCATTTGTCTGAATTATCACAATCTCAGCCATTCCTCTCGCGCCTTGGAAATGGTGGTTCAAGCCTACTGGGTTGAATGCTACGAAGCCCGGATAGCAACCCTTAAAATCGAAAAACCGCTGAAATCTATGGGAGACATAAATATGGAAGCTTTGAAAGAAGCCTGTGATACATTTAATTGGAGCGAGAAGGAGCTCAGAAATAAATTGTGCTTATCACTCTTGTCATTTCCTACAGTCCATATTTGCCTAACATAGCTGACGATTTCTCCCCTGCAGGGCTATATGGCGTGGATATCGGGATATTAAGAACGCTGGTGGCTGGGTTAGCCTTATCTTCGCCAGCTCAGGCGTATACCGGTTCTGCAAGTACCGCACAGGATTCAACCAAGCGTTTGGAACGCGACTCAGTCAGCTTCGGTCAAGTTTCGAATTGGCTGCCGATACACTCCATCCCGAGTGGCGTCAACTTCTTAATATTATCAGTCAAGACTCTTCGCTTGTTTACACCGGTCATCCCCATCAGTGGGCCACCCGGAACGGGGAGGATGCGTTGCCGCTGTACCTAACATACCCACATATCCCCAACTTTGGTTATGAGTTTATCAAGGAGTCAGTTTTGGACAGGGATGCCTTTGGTACTGAAGACCCACGACGAACCCCAGGAATCAAACCCGATCGTTGCCACGATTGCGGGCAGTATCAATCAAACAATGTCGAACGAAACCGTTGCTCATGTTTCCCCACCCTCTACGGAAATCCAACATCGCACCCCCCTATCCAGATATTTCAGACATCCAACGGCAAGAATAATGGTGTTGTATCCCGCTGTGTAAGTGAAGCCCATTCTTCGACTTTCTCACCTATTATAGTCTATGCTAATATGGCATCTAGGGTTTTGAACGAGGAGCCGCCATTGGCGAGTTTATTGGATATATCACACGGGGAATTGCTGGCGTAGATGTGATGGCTGCCGGATCTCCTGCGCAGCCATATCAGATTTTTCAAGGAGAGATAGGTTCGTATCACGCCTCCCCCATACTGCAGCCAATCGATGTGCTAATATGCCATGACTACAAGGCAACTTCACGCGATTTATAAATCATTCTTGCCGCCCAAACTGCCAGTTCCAGAAATTCTACTGGCTAGGTATGGAACGGGTTATCGTTGTTTCTCGGGGTGTGTCCGTCGGAGCCGAGCTTACAGTCGACTACTCGGATAGATACTGGGAGCAGCTAGATAAAGAGTGTCTTTGTGGAGAGGAGTCCTGCCGATACCCCACGAGCCAGAATGGCCGGCGATGAGTTCCCGAGAAGTAAATAAGATTCCTATCTAATTTCTCAAGACATAGGAAATTATTAAAACCCTGTAGTAAAGGCCAGAAGAAGCATGCCCAGGCGAATCACATACTCTTCATTATATCAGCCGCACCGGTTATTATGCGTTTTCTAATATTTTATTGAACGGCTGATCTCCAGGAAAAAACTGCGCTACTGCGGCCCCAGACAGGGAGGTTAAATCGTTGGTTATAAACGTACCAATTAACTGTCGGCCTAATGCTGATCTCCAGCCCCAATGTTAAAAAGACAAGGGCCCAACTTCCACCCTTCGGCCTAAAGCCAACCGACGACTAAACTTATCCAGGGGGCCACAAAGCAAGCCTGTTGATCAGCACCCATGGCGAAGAGTCATCGTGAGTCAAACGGATGCAAGTCTCATCTCGAAGGACTCACCTTTTTTTCTTCACATCTTCCCCGAGCATCAAGTCTCCCCATCCCCGGCGATCGTGGTTCTTCGGGCTGTTGGTCGCTCCGACGATGTTACCGTCCCATCTTCAGACTCAACGCACTTTCTCATGCAAGACATGGCTCGAAAAGAAGCTAAGGGAGACGGCTGGAAATGAACCGGAACAGGCACTAGACTGAAGGATAGAAACCCTTGTCGTCAGGAGGATTCGGATTCGGGGATTGCTCAACACATATATAAGCGACTGCCTCGAACTTCAGCCTCCGCGTCAGGCTCTGATTCTTCTGTCCTTTGCTTCTTTGCTACATGCTATCGGTCGTCAATTGAACCATGACTTCACAGCAGCAAAAGGGTGAGGCGAGCGCCGACGAGTGTAAGAGAGCCATTCTCGACCGCCAATTGCATGGCATCAAGTGTCAGGAAAAGGAGAGTATCAACGTGTTTGCGTACGCGACGTTCTCGGACAAGATAATTCTGTCTGTCAGTTCAGTATGCGCAGTTCTCGCCGGCGCTCTGAATCCTCTTGTTCCTGTAATATCTTTTCTGCTAAAAAAGTTCCAGTTTACTCCAATACTCACCTTCTGATACAGGTGATATACGGTCTGCTCGTTGGCGTGTTCAATGGTTTTGCTGCAGGCACCGTGAGCGTCGCCGAGTTGCGCGCCCAAATATCAACGTTTAATCTCTATTACGTCTACCTCAGCATCGCTCTGTTCGTCTTGACCTATATAGCGACAGCTGGATTTTACTACTCTGGGGAACGTATTACGCGGGCGATACGCAGCGCATACCTGAAAGCAATCATGCGTCAGAACATAGCCTTCTTTGATCTGCTTGGGCCGGGCGAAATAACAAACCGTATCATGTCCGACATGGGCATCGTTCAGGAAGCTGTCACGAGCAAAGTGGCAGTCATGTTAAGCGCCATTGCGACGTTTTGTGCTGCTTTTATTGTTGCGTTTGTCGCGTATTGGAAGACTGCATTGATTCTTAGTCCCTTCTTCGTGACAGTGATAGCCACCGGGGGGCTTGGTGGCGCATATACCATCAAGCATCACAAAAGAGGGATGAAGTTGTATAGCCAGGCCTCTGGCGTCGCTGAGGAGGCTATCGGCGCCATACGACATGTTACCGCTTTTGGAATCCAACATGTCCTCTCAAATCGCTATCGATCAGTGCTGGAGAAGGCGGCAATGGAAGATAAGAAAGCGGAAAATATGGTTGGAACGATGATCGCTTGGATGAATGCCATGCCATACCTCCTATACGCTCTCTCTTTCTGGGCAGGCTCTAAGTTCCTGGTCAAGGGTGAAGCGTCCGTTGCTGACGTTACCACAACGACTCTGGCCGTGACGATTGGGGCTTTCGCCATTGTTAGGATCGCCCCTTCAGCACAGGCGCTTATTACTGGAATTGCAATCGCCGGATCAGTGTTCAAAGCTATCGCAAGGAAGTCTCCTCAGGACCCGTTAGCAACGGAAGGAGAAAAGCCCACCGACGTCTTGGGAGATATCCAGCTGAACAATATCGAGCTTGTATACCCGTCTCGAGATGATGTGGAAATATTGAGCAACGTAACTCTGACATGCGCTGCAATGAAAAAGACAGCCATTGTAGGGCCATCAGGAAGTGGAAAGAGTAGTATCCTGGGACTGATAGAGCGGTTCTACGAACCGACTAGCGGTACAGTTAGTAAGTGGCTTTCTAGTAGTTATCCTGAAATTATTCATTGCTCACTAAAGATAGCGCTGGACGGACGAGATATTCAGTCTCTTAATCTTCGCTGGTTGCGCCGTCATATGTCTCTCGTTGATCAGAATCCAGTCCTCTTCAATGCGTCGATATTCGAAAATATCCAGTATGGACACTCTGAAATCGGTCATCAGCTATCTAAAGCCGAGATAGAGCAAAGAGTTATTGATGCCAGCAAGAAGGCTAACGCTCATGGCTTCATTATGGCGCTTCCCGATGGTTACCAAACTCAGGTAGGCGAAAAGGGTGTCCAGCTTTCTGGGGGTCAAAGGCAAAGAGTCGCTATAGCCCGTGCACTGATCAAGGATCCAAAGATCCTACTCCTGGACGAGGCAACGTCTGCGTTAGATTCGGGTTCAGAAGCGGCTGTGCAAGCAGCATTGGATGCTGCTTCAGAGCATCGAACAACCATCGTCATTGCGCACCGATTGTCAACAATACGGAATGCCGATACCATTATTGTTCTTGCTGAGGGAAAGGTTGTGGAAGAGGGAAAACACGACGCACTCATTGCGCAGATCGGCGTCTATGCAGCTTTGGTTCAGAAGCAACAAATTGAAAATACAAAATGGGGCCCAACTTCTGATGCCACAGGTATATCCGCTGAGGGTATAAGAAACACCACAAGTGTCATAGATTATATGGACGAAAAAGAGGGCGTACAAACGGCTGAAGTTGCCCGCCCCTCAGAAATTTCCGTCGAAGCAAAGGCAGGAGAAGACCTACGTGTGCTAAGCACAAAGCAAGCCCTATCATTCATTAAGCGCATGAGCAGGGAAGACTGGAAAGTGCTCCTCTTCGGATTAACGTTTGCAATATTTGCAGGCCTGGGGATCCCAGCGTGCGTTTGTTTCTCTGCACTTGTTCGTTCTATCATTGTCAATGACTTTGACGTTAGCTAAATACTGATCCCTCATCACAGACAAGCCGTAGTATTTGCCAAACTCTTGACGATTATCGGACTCCCGCCCCCACAATTCACACAGCTCAGGGATCAAGTCAACCTTTTCACCGGTATATACGTCGCCATGTCAGTCGTGGTGTTTATGTTTTGGATGGGAGTGGGCATCACCTTGTCGTATGCAACCCGGCAACTCACACGTCGAGTCCGCGAGACCTGCTTCCGTTCAATAATATCGCAGGACATGGCCTTCTTCGATGACACAGGTAATACGCCAGGTGCACTTTCAAGCGTGCTATCAAAGAGCACCAACGACCTCGCCGGCATGGGAGGACCCGTTATTGGCGGAATACTAACGTTCATGTCGACTATTCTTGGTGGGATCGTTGTCTCTTTGGCCGTGGGCTGGAAAATGGCACTCGTGTGTACTGCGACCATACCAGCCGTAGTGGCTTGCGGCTGGCTCCGTTTACAGGTACTAACGGCGTTCGACTCGAGAATTAGACAGAGTGGGATTGATTCTGCCGCCTATGCTGGAGAGTTAGTTCGCTCGGTACGTACAGTTGCTTCCCTTGGGCTTGAAGAACATGCCCTAGGTCACTACGATGGCTTTCTGGCCAAACAAGCAAGCAAATCTCTCCGACCTATACTATTAGCCTCTAGTCTTTATGCCGCCTCGCAATCTGTGATGTATCTTTGCGTAGCACTCGCGTTCTGGTATGGTGGGAGTCTTATCGCAAATCGAGAGTATACCCCTTTCCAGGTCTACATCTGTTTTGTCAGCCTTATTTCAGGGTCTCAGATTGCTGGATCCATCTTTACCTTTGCACCAGATGCAAGCAAAGCTGTGCACGCCTGCCAGGAGCTTCAGAAAATTATCGACTTGAAGGCTGATATCAACAGTACCTCGAGCACGCGCTCGTCTAATGAAGAGAAGAGAGAAAAGGACGAGCCATATTATAAAGGCTCCAGCGCTTGCCAAATTGAATTCGCAAATGTTGCCTTCACATACCCGTCTAGGCCAAATCGGCTCGCCCTGGACAATCTTAGCATCACAGTCGAGCCTGGCCAGACACTCGCACTCGTCGGCCAGAGCGGAAGCGGGAAGAGTACATGTATCTCGCTGCTTGAACGTTTTTACGAGCCAGACAATGGCCGTATCCTCGTTAACGGACAGAACATTCAGCAACTGGATGTAGACGGACACCGTCGAGCTATTTCGCTTGTCAGCCAAGAAACAATTATATTCTCTGGTACTATAAGAGAAAACATCGCCATCGGCCTCGCGGGGGAGGAAGTGAGCGATTTTGATATTCTGGCAGCTTGTGGACAGGCTAACATCCTTGACTTTGTAGAGTCGCTCCCGTAAGTCCCATCAATCAACGCTACTATGCTAAGTAACAGTCTCCTATCAGAGTATCTAATGTCGATGTTTAGGGAGGGGCTATCTACGCTGGTTGGTATGGATGGTAGCATGCTTAGCGGAGGCCAGAAACAGCGCATCGCCATCGCCCGTGCCTTTCTCCGGAAGCCTAAGATACTGTTACTCGACGAGGCTACATCGGCGCTGGACACAGAATCAGAGGCCATTGTTCAGTCGGCTATGGATGCCATCAGAAAGGATCGGACCACGATAATGGTGGCGCATCGGCTAAGCACGGTCAGAAATGCAGATGTTATTTGTGTCTTACAAGATGGTGCATTGCTGGAAACGGGAAGCCATGAACAGCTAATGGCCAGGCGTGGAAAATATTGGGAGATGGTAGATATGCAGAATCTGCACTAGTGGTCCGGGATAACGTTGGCGCTGCTTTTTAGCAACGACAGTTTACGTACATAGCTATACGTTGTCATGATTGATCAACTAGTTACATGCATAGTATGAAATCCCTGTCCTAGGCATTTA
>JANTQJ010000346.1:0-17861 GCA_032989685.1 Arthroderma sp. PD_2
CAGGCTCTTGCTCGGGAGCAGGGAGTTGTGGCTGAGGCAGAGGCATCTCGTCGAGGGCCCTCTTCACCACCATGTAAACCTCCTGGCTATCGACCGAACGTGTCGTGGACGAAGATTCGGAGGTAAGACGGTTTTCCTGGATTATGTGCTCCATATGTTCTCTTAGGTCACCCAAGGCAGATTCAACAATCTGCACAATCTCCTCCTTCCCAGGTCCTGGTAGTGCTCGGTCGTCAACTGATCTGTCGCCTTGAGTTTCCTCTAGTTTCCGCGCGAGGTCCCGGCCCATACCCAAAACCTCACCACGAAGCTCACGAACAAGCGCTTTCACTTCGCTAGTTATGCCACCACCCTCGGCAACGCTATGTTTGACACGCTTGAGGATGGCCATCATGTCTTCTGTTAGGGGGCTCGGGGGTTGTAAGGCAACACTGTTGCTGAAATCTGGGCTATTGCGTTGAGGTGTAGGGGATGCATCTGGACCCATAGGACCAGATCGTGTGGTTTGTCCAAAGTCGGGGGCCTGAGGTTTGTCACCGAAGAGCTGGTTTCCCATATCGCCCCTCGAGCGGACCAAGGCACGGCTTCCAGAGTTTTCCTTTACGAGGTTAAGAATTTCAGACAGCATCGTAGTCATTGTATTGTCCTTTTCGGTTGGCCGTCCTTGGACATCTTCCATGAGTGTCAGAAGTTTCTCTTGCCCTTCCTTGGTTGCCATTTCACGCAGAACCTTTTCCAAGAGTGCTATGCTGGCCGATCCGTCAGAGATAGGGCCTGGAGAAGTGGCGAGGTCTCTTTCCAAAGCTGCTGCAAAGCTACTAGGGCTTGACATCCGGGCACCTGAAAAACTTTTCCTTGAGCTTGGGGATGATTCATGGGCCTTATTATCGAGCATAAACCCTCCCGTGGCAGGATGTATAAATGGCGTTCCCCTCGGTGTAGTAGTATGTGGGTCTTGCTCAAACATTTTAGAGGAAAGGTTAGCGGACAAATCCTTAAGGCTCTTTCGAATATCTTCGTCTCTAGCGTTTGTTGCAGCTTTGAGGCTGACCAAGTCGGTGGCATTGTCCTTACTTCGGCGGCTCAGTTGGCTCATTTCTTGTTGCAGGGAGGTAGCAATCTTAGTTAAGCTGATGATCTGGGCGGATAAGCCATCGAAGTTCTCTGGTGCTTTGGCTGGTTTCTCAGGTTTGTTCGGGGTAGTTTCCACGGGCAAAGGCAGGTCCATTGGAATTTGCATATCCCGCAATGCCAGCATCGTAGCAGATGGGGGGGTATTCTCTCCAAGGATTGGCTTGGTGAGATATCTGCTCGACACGCGAGCCTGGGTGGGCGATTCATGGTTTGGAGTAGTAACGTCAAGTCCTCCTCCTCTAGTTGGGGTGGTGTCATTGCTTTTATCATCACGGTCAAATATGCTGTTACGTCTAAATTTCTCTGGAGACGAACGGCGTTCAAGGTAAGAGGCAAACTCGTTGCTGTTGGTCACATTCTGTAGTGACTGCATCCGTTTATGATATTGGCCTTTTATCAAAGACTTCTCGGGAGAAGGAGCCTTCAATGGCATAGGGTTGACGGTATATGAGCTAGGAGTTGTTTCTTGGCTCTTCTCTGCCAGTGCTGCAGCAGCAGCTTGAACTGTAGCAGAGGCATTTGGTCGAGTTACGGGGCTGTTAGGGCCACCTGGATTTAGAGGTAGAGGGGGAGGAGCTCTACACGGGTCTGCGCTATCCCACCTGCAGTTCACAATAGATTGTTAGCCTTCCAATACTGATGTATATGAATATAGAATGGAAGAGAACGATGCGCGGAGTGCGACATACATCGGGATCAAACTCCTCGACTCAGAAGAGGCGTGTTGATGTCTGAGGACCAGCTCGCGGTCTCGACTGTCTTCTCTATCACTTGACTGCATGATGGATCGTAATCACTTTAATCGTAACGTTCGTTGAAAAAGGGAGTAAATAAACAAAGATTCTCTCAGGTATAGGTTTAGCACCCAGTGTACCACCCCTCTATACCCAGATAACCGAAAAGGGGAAAGGGGAGTAAACTGATGAAAGCAGCGATGGACCGGCTATTCTTGTGTCCAGACAAGCAGAGTACTATGCCCGAGACTCCAGGTGTATATGTATAATGGAAATGCGTAGAGAAGACGAAACAACCTTGCACTAACGGTGGTGGAGATGTCTCTTTTTTTCAAGTAAAAGTAAGCTGTGGCCCGCTGTCAACAACAAAAAAAAAACGTAAACAAACAAGGATCTTCCGCGGTTACCGGAGCGGCAGGCCTTGGCAAGGCGCTTAGCCCGATTGGGATACTTCCGGGAGCAGGTTATTCCGACTGCGGGTAAACATACTACTTTGGGCTTAGCGGGGTGCTCCGGTAAGCGGGCCAATCACGGGATCGCACACACAGAAACAACTCTCCAGGTTGACTTTGATCGAAAAAGAAGGACCACGAAGACCGACATCACCAACTCTCTCGACAACCACCTTTTTTCGACCAGCCCACGTTCGTCGGAACTCCTGGAAAATGAAGTGTACGTTACGCTCCTATTCCTGCGAACTACCCTACACTCTCGTCCTCTTGATCGTAACTGACGATGTGTGCGAAATATAGTCATGAAAGTGGGCCGTGTGGCCATCATCACCAGAGGCCGATATGCCGGAAAGAAGGTACGGTGATGAGTTTCTTTGCAGTTCCTTTTCGGGTTACTGGGTTCCTTGCGCGATGGACGACAGATTGGGGACAATGGCACTCGTTTTTTGGGACGGAATTGCGATAGCGAGGAGGGCACACGGCACACGACCAGAATTTTTCTCCCACAACCACAACACTACGACACGACAGCAATATTGTCTCAATGGCCTCGCGCATTTCACCGTCCGTCTAGGAGTCCATCGCAAAAGAGGAGGAACTGCGTCTAGAACCAGCGCACAACTCGTTATGTAAAAATCGACTACATGAGAACTAACGAATACCTCTTTTCAACCGTTTAGGTCGTCATAGTCCAGCCATACGACGCTGGCTCAAAGGCCCACCCATTCCCTTACGCCCTCGTTGTCGGCATTGAGCGATACCCATCCAAGATCACCCGACGAATGGGGTCCAAGAAGGTCGAGAAGCGAAGCAAGGTCAAGCCATTCATCAAGACCGTCAACTACAACCACCTCATGCCCACCCGTTACACTCTCGAGCTCGAGGGTCTCAAGGGTGCCGTCACCAACGACACATTCAAGGAAGTTTCCCAGCGGGAGGAGGCCAAGAAGACCGTTAAGAAGGCTCTGGAGGACCGATACACCAGCGGAAAGAACCGATGGTTCTTCACCCCTCTCAGTACGTTTCCTTCGACTCTTGCGTATGAAGACGATAGAAGAGTTAAAGACTAACCAAACTACTACGTATAGGATTCTAAATAAAACGTTTAATGGCCCCTTTGTCACTTATATCTTCTCTGCATTTTCCTCTCCTGAGCTAGGACGGTTCTAGTTTATGATGAATGCTATTTCTCGTCTCATGCATAGATACCAAGTTAAAAAATGGAAGTCCAGTGCATAGCAGACAATCTATCGGAATGATAAGACGTTGGTTGTCTAACAAAAACAATACAAATGACACTTGAGAAATATTCTGTCGGGTCCGTATAACCTTCGCGATAAGTAAAAGAAGTAAAAAAAAGGAGAGAGAGAGATGTTGTTCCACTTAAAAGGTTTCGACTCGCAGTCAATACTACAGTCACATGTGATAAGTTGACAGCTGCAAATTATCCTCGAAATGCGTGAGTTGAAGGAGCCTTGAAAAGAAAAACTGTCAAGGGTCGATCACCCGTCTAGGTTCTATCGTTGCACTGTGTGCTCTGTTTTCACATGCTGATAAGTGGATAGGGAGATGTTGGATTCTTTACAAGGGCCCTTGAGGACTGCTAAGAATAGTTCATGGTTCTACGGTTGTTTCTAGCCGATAAGACGGTCGGCTTCATCCGTCGCTACGGAACACTCCTACTCCTACTATTTCATATCATATCATACTCCGTACTTCCATCCATTCTTATCCTTATCAGAGCAAACACCGTATCAGGGTAGATAAAGAACGGAAGAAGGATGAAATTCGTAGAGAAGAAGCCTCAGAACCTGCAAGACACGCCTCGTCATCTAACAAGATAACGTCTTTTTATATGGTAGCGATATTAACCAGGATCGGCCGGGCGAGGCTCGAGAAGAAAGAAAACCCCCATGCCGTCAGCGTTTCAAGCTCGGTATCGATACTCTAGATGCGACTTCGAGAAAATTAGGGGGGGAGAAGGGATGCGAGCTTGCAAAAGACCATGCATACAGCCCAATAGACCGTCGAGAAGCAAGTATGCATCCCTATACATAGCTCTACTCTATTACAAGCTTCTCGCAAGCTGCCCTATCTTCCCATTTACCCCCACCTGTCAAGATAGCCATCCCTAACGCTTCCGGTGGTCTAGTACCTTTACCTGTGCGTATTACCACCATATGCAGTGCTTGCTTGCTAGGGGCTGCAATGCAGAGTAGATCCCAGTTAGATACCAGCCGCCCTCGGGGAAGCGATAACGTGCTGGCCGCCTGTTATCAACAAAAAGACAAGGACAAGGGCCAAAACACGATAGACTCATTTGGGGGCCTTCTTTTCCCATTTCCCGTTGGTGGAGCGGAGCATCGCCTCATAATGACAAGTTGATGACGCTGAAGATATCCATCAGGGCCGGATGTTTAGCTTGTGAAGGAGAGATGTTGCCTCGTTCGGCGTAAGAGATTGTCTGTGGCGACGGAATTCTCCTACATCTTCCTCTCGTCTTGTTGTATCATCAATCATGATAAGGAGCAAGAGAAACGAGGGAAGCGCGATAAAAAACGCATCACATGCGAATCACCACAGCAAGACTAGGAGGGGGGAACCATCAAGTACCAGTACTTAGTCTGCATAGTAATCCTGGTGTATATGTAGGTATCAGTACCTTAACAAGGGCGCAGCCACATGGCCTAAAGGTACCAGAACACTTTCACATGCGAAGGCAAGACGAATCTAGAAGAGGGAAAAAAGCAGCAAGAGAAAGAAAAAGGGCATCCTGGCCATGCTGATAACGGTGATTCGCTGCATGGAAGTCTCTTCCAGCCCATCTAGCGTGCTGCGAGCAGATGAGTTCGATGAGTCGATAGTTAGATAAAAGGTTCCGGCCTTCCTTGTTTTTTTTCTTTCCCAAGTTCACTTCACCATCTTTTCGTCCTTCTTCATTCTTCAGTAAAGAAGTATCTCAACCTATCAGATATTCAAAGTAAGTGTTGCTGTATGAGAATAAGTCCCTGCAGTTACCTCTTTAACTAACAGCTCTCTACTCTCTTAGCTCTATATCAATCCCTTCTCAAAATGGGTGAACAACCAACCGTCAATGGCACCAGGCCATCCTCTCAATTCATCTCTGTGAGTCCCTTCCCTCTTCTCAACTGATATATAAGTAAGCTAATAGCATGCAGCATCTCATCTCCTACCCCATCGTCTCCGACTCAATCACCACCATCAAGAAATCCCCCTACGGCCAAAAGTCCCTCGAGTACGCCGACAAGAGCTACTCCCATCTAGAGCCAATCTTCCCCTATTTTGCGAAACCATACGGCCTTGTGGCTCCATACGTCGAAAAGGCAGACCACCTGGGCAACGAAGGTTTGAACCAGGTAGACAACACCTACCCTAAGATTGTCAAGGCCACCGAGGACGTCAGGGGGACTGTCCGGGGCTACATCCGTGTTGCTGAGGATGGCACCAAGTACGTTCGATCGACCTACGACTCGGAACGTAAGCTGGCTCAGGGGGGACCGGTTCTATCGCATGGAAAGGCGGCCGTCTCTACCGGGCTGATGGTCACATCTCAGTACCTGCTTTGGCTGAGCAACTTCCTGGTGCCACACAAGGAGAAGGCTCAGGAGAATGGCAACGGTATTGCAAAGGCCACTGCTACCAACTGATCTGGTCAATCAACTCACCACTACCATCCTCCCTCCTTCGGCCTACCTTCGTTAATGCAATTCTAAAGATATCCCATTGGACTGGCACCAGTTTGCTAAGTCTAAGTTTGATGATTTTCCTTCTTTTTCTTTCTTCTGGCTCGTTACATCATGGTTGGGAAAAGTGCTCATCTGTTTTTTTACTATCTTTCTCCCCTTTGTGTGTTTCCATATACATCTCTTACTCTTCTCTTAATCCCTCCTTCCTTTCATTCTATAGGAATGATTGAACCCGGCTACCCATCACTGGCTCGCTTGACTTCCTTCCGCTCCATTTGGTTTCCTACATCCCCTCCTTGAATAATTACTCTTTTTGTTTACATTGTATTTATGGAATTTCTAGCCATTTTGTTGGCCAAATAAGAATTTGTTTCTACCGTGATCAGCTATCTTTTTTCTCACCGGTGCTCCCACCATCCTTACTAGTCATCCCTGCAGCTGTCGTTCGGCTGGAGCTATATTCTTTCGAGGAGAGAATATCTACACCACAGCTATGTTATCTGACATGTGCATGGACCCACCCGGGACGCTTGGGCTCCCTCTTCTTTTTTCCATGGATAGGAACAACCATATCAACCGTGGATGGCACCTTTTGTGATTAACCAGAAACCTCTCTCTCCCTCTTTGCTAACGGGATACTCGCTCCTCCCTCGGCTTCGTCGTCTCATACCCGAAACACATCCATTGCATAGCGTGATACCATAAGGGGTAGCTCCACGACCACGGAATCGGGAATATGGCATGAACATACAAGCCCTGCCAGGACCTGAAACTGTGGCTCTGCTGTGCACTTCCTTTTAAGTAGCCTTGCGGCGCATCTCAATTTCTTCATGACGTAGAAAGTAGCCTTGCTTGAACTTGCGGCTAAGCCTGCGCTTGTTTGAGCCGCCGTACACGTGATATCAAGCTTGGCCGAACGCCCGACGATGATTCAATTATTTAACGGAAAAGACGGGCGGAGCTCTGAGGGAATGACACCTCCATGGCTCTCTGAAGGATTCAATAGTATGATACAGGGTCGGGGAGGGTGAAACTGCGTGCTACGAGCAGAGCGAAGGAAGCCGTGGCTCCAGTCTGATGTAATCATTTGGTCTAGTGCCGTAGATCTGACGAAATTGGCGATATGGAGCGATCTTTCATGGAATATCAGAGTGTATCCCTGGTCCTGTTTCTGTATTTGCTCAATGTGATACTCCATTTGTCACTATCAATAACCGACCAGCTACAGAGTATTGCTGGACATTACACATAGACGGCTGACACGGTACTGGATATATCATCCCAACTGACCCTGGCTCTCACGGGTTGTGTTGAGCTTCTGGACTACCACATTAAGTTATCAGGTGTATGGCAAGGTTGGCACCCCGGAAACTGCCGTTATATTTGATCCCAATATACTCCGTAGACTCACCAGGCAGATTCAACTGCTAAGCCTCAGACCATGGTTTCATCAACCCATCAACCCCCCAAGGCCTCTAGCCTGCTGTCATCTGTCGACCTGGTGGAGCGTCATTGGATGCGGGAGAAGGAAGAAGACGTCGGGCGTAGAAGAGGGGGGTGGAAGCTCTGCACTGCCTGCTTCTCACGACGAAACGAAGAGCCGGGCTAATCAGGTCTTTCGCTGGAGAAACCAAGCAACCATGGGTTCTTCTGGATGGTTTCCCCTTTCAGGCATGTTTGCCGTATTTTGCTGCGGTCAGGCTTATGTCAGCTGCCAAGCCGAGTTCAACTGGTTAAAAGCGGGGCGCATCCTAAGTCATGTGCCGGCGCGTTTTGGCGGGAGCTTCTTTCTTAGATAAACAGTTATGCTGTAACTAATATATATAAGAAGTTCGTTTCCATCTCCCCCCGAGCTACATCTACAGGATATCTCCCTTCTATCTAGGTATATCACACCCGCATTATACCATCTCATTCCGATTTGCTAAAACCAATTTCACCGCATCAACTCCAAAATGTCTGAAGGTGCAGCTCCTCCCCACACCATGCAGCCACCGGCGAATGGCAAGGCACCAGCGCAGCGTGAACCCGATCATCAGCATCAGTCAGAAGCTGAATCAACCACTGTCGGCTTTCGTCCTCACCATGACCTCATCACCGTGCAGCCAGCTCGTCTAGAAGATTTGCAGCCTAGATACGCACAGGTTCTTCAACCTGATGTGGATAACCCTGCTGCTCACGGCTGGTACTCCGGCTTTAGTAAGTAAATGCGCCATTCCATGCACATTACTCTTTTTTACTAATTGACGATCTAGTGCACGGATTGGGAGAGATCGTTGGTAACTTGGGAGCTATCCCTTGCTGCATCTGCTGCCCTAACCCCTTCACACCTGTCAACCAAGGGCAGGTTGGACTGGTGACCAAATTCGGTCGTTTTGAGCGCGCTGTCGACCCAGGCCTCGTTAAGATCAATCCACTCAGTGAGAACCTGACGACCATCGATGTTAAGATTCAGATCGTTGAGGTGCCCCGTCAAGTCTGCATGACCAAGGACAACGTTACTCTCCACTTGACTTCGGTCATCTACTATCAGATTACATCTCCACACAAGGCTGCCTTTGGTATCACTGATATTCGCCAGGCGCTGGTTGAAAGGACACAAACTACTCTTCGCCATGTTGTCGGTGCTCGCGTGTTGCAAGACGTGATTGAACGCCGTGAGGAGCTTGCTCAGTCCATCGGAGAGATCATCGAAGGCGTTGCCGGTGGATGGGGTGTTCAGGTCGAATCTATGTTGATCAAGGATATCATCTTCAGCAATGAGCTGCAGGAATCTCTCTCCATGGCTGCTCAGTCTAAGCGAATTGGTGAGAGCAAGGTCATTGCTGCACGTGCGGAAGTCGAGGCTGCCAAGGTACGTTTGTCCCCCTTTCCATCCATCCGAACTTAACAAAACAAAGTACTAACTGTCCATTGTTCAATAGCTCATGAGGGCCGCTGCCGATATTCTGTCCTCTGCACCAGCGATGCAGATCCGATACCTTGATACTATGCAGGCAATGGCCAAGAGCGTAAGCATACACCTTCATTCTAACCCCTTAGAGATGCGAATACTAACCCCTATTTCTCCTTAGTCCAACTCCAAGGTTATTTTCCTCCCTGCTGCCAACAACCAGGCCGCCATGCAAGCTGCCCTTGCCAACGAGGGAGCATATATAGTGGCAAGCCGCAACGCCAACCCCTTTGAACAGGATGGAGGTGAAGGCTTCCAGACCGCCATGAACGCTCATGTGGTAGAGAACATCTAACCACCAACTTGAGAATGACTCCTTTCTCCAAACAGCAGTGGATGATAGGCGAAGTGCCCTAATCCTTCATGCCATGTCATTTTCGCGCCACTATTTTAATGACCTTTTAATTACTTTCAACTGGGAAGGGTGGAGACACTTATTTGTGCCTCTGCCATTCCTCTATTTTATGATACCCTACTGTCGTTTCCTTAGGTTGGTAGCTGTTCGCTGCTCACTTGTTGATGTTGATGTTTGCACGCTATTTGCTTTTTTTATACCCCTGGCTTTTCCTTTCTGTGTGTATCATAGGCCAGGAGGGGCCGCGATTAGCCTGAAAGTTTTCAAGTTGTATTTGCTCTTGGTAATACGGCCTTTTAATGAATTCTTACAAGGTTACACTTTCTTCTCATCATAATCGTGCATAAAATATATACATCGGTAGGCACATAAGGCTAAGTTACAATATACAAACCACAGTGATAGTCAAACAAAGTATTAGCATTAATTCTATGCTAACCCGCCGACCATTTGTAGCTGATTGGCTTCCGCCATCGCCTTGGCTGGTCCATGAAGCGCATGGCTGAACGTCGTACTCGATGAGTCCTCAAGGAGAATGTCCAGGTCTTCAGAATCAGGCGGAAGACGGAACCCGTTGCCTGGTTTCGGGTATAAACGATGTTCTTCCACTTCCTCATCACTACCTTCCTCACCATTCTCGTTGCTGTCACCATTGCTTGTACTAGCGGGTATGCCTTCGAATGGCCGTTTCGACGCGGCAAGCGCGGTGCTACCTGCTTTTTGCCCTGTTAATTTATTCATGGATGCTGTCGTCGATGTATCAGAATTGAATGAGGAAGTGTGTAGCTCATTCAGGTTTGCCGGAAATAGGGGAATGTCAGGTCTAGAGTCGGATATATTGACCAGTAAATTGACCAGGGTAGCATGAGATAGACTAGAAAGGTAGCTCTGCTTCTCTGTTAAACTGAATTGTGAGCTTCCAAGTAAGGTAGGCGTTTGGGGTGTACTTGTTGGCATCGAGGTTACTGTTGATGAGTGCTCGCCTGTGTATCCATTGCTCGCCTGGTTAGATCCACAATTTGCCTGTAGAGCCAAGTTATTGGGAGGCGCAACCGGCCGACACTCGCCGCAAAACCACTCTTTCTCCTTAACAGTAATAACCTCGTCCCCAATCGGAGGATCATGACAAAATTGATGCCATGGCGCATTGCAATCGTCACAAAATACAATAGCATTGCATCTAGGACTATGCCCTCTATCACAACGGAGGCATATCACATTTACTTCCTTGCCTTTGCGGTATACCCGTCTCCGCTTCCGTGGTGGCTGTTGCTGACTTGTATCTGGGCTGGCAGATTTTGCCTGAGTCTGCTCCGTGGTGAACAATGTTGGTCGATGGATCTGGCGACCCGATTTTGTTTGAGTAGTCGTTAGATGCGTATCAGAGGAGCCGTTATCAGAGTCTGAATCCTCTGCTTTGATGACTCCTTCATCATCATCGTCGCCATATCGGCCGGATTTTCGGGCGTTCCGCGATTTTGCACCGATGGTTCTACGTCGTCGTTGTGCTGGTTTAGAAGGGCTTGCCTTTGGTGTCGATACAGTCGCTATTGAGGTCCCTTCGGAGCTTTTATTGGCTCCTATATTAGCGGTTGTGGCAGCAGCTGTAGATGATATCGCAGTGGCAGGGGCGGGAGCAGGTGCAATATTTCTCCATCCCGCAAGTGGGTTTGGAAATTTTAACGAAAGCTCAGGCTTCGCCGGTGGCATATTATATTCTTTTGGCTTTATATCAGGCGTGTCGCCAGTTGCAATTACTGCCGAGTCGAAGCCCTCTTGGGCTGATATCGAGGATATTGACGACAGCTCGCTCGAACTAGATGCATAGGTCATAGGCGGTATAGGGACATGATTATCCATCCCTCCCTGTAGAAGCGTAGAAGCCTCTGCCTGCGCATCTGATATTTGTGTACTCCGTGTTCCATTGATTATGTTTGAACTGGTGGTATCTGTCGTGAAAGGTAATATGGGTGGCGGGGGCATGGCAGCGAATTCGGAATTCGAGCCCATGGTCATATTAAAAATAGCAGGGATTTATGAAGAGCCTGGTCACATTCAATAACGTTCCATCCGCATTAACCGGAGTGAGAGACCGGCTGTGCTGATATGTATTGTGTAAGCCTTCGAGGATTCGGATGTGTGGCTCGAGCAAGAGAAGTGCAAAAAAGATAAAATTTTGAAAAGCCGTGCAAAAAAGTTGAAACTGATTAGGAGCGACAAAGGATCGGAACCGCTGGTGAAAGACGGTTTCCGCCTTCTTGACTTGATAACATATGGCGCCAGAAAGAATTATATCTCCTCGAGGCAAAAAAAGGACTGAGAAACAAGGAGGAGGGCCAACTCCCCGTGTTGTCACGTGAACCGAGAAATCTAAGGGGCAAAAGAGGAAGCGCGAGAAGGAAAATATTAAGCCGAAAGATCTGATATTGGTGTCTAGATACAAATATATATGCCGCTGTTGAGCAATTCTAGGATATCTATCTATAGATATACACAGATTCTAGGTAAATGCTAACCCTCTGAATATTGAAAACAATCCAAAGTGGGTTATTATATCCTCCAGCTTATGAGACGATCCCGTCCGCCTTTAACTGGGCTATCTTATCCTTATCGTAACCCATAATATTGCGTAGTATCTCATCAGTATGCTGACCAAGCGTTGGGGGTGGTGTCCTGATACCGGGCGTGGCATGAGAGTACTTGACCGGAGTATTAACGAGCTTGATAGGTCCACAGACTGGATGTTCAACCTCCTGTACCATTCCTCGAGCAAGAACTATAAAGAACCGATGTTAGAAAAAGATATTAAGAATCAATGGCTGTAATCCGCAGTAGCTTACCATGGGAGTGGTTTAAAGCTCCCTGGATATCATTCACAGCTGCATATGGCATGCCACTGCCTTCCATAACATCCAACCACTCTTGAGTTGTCCTCTGCTCTGTAAGGTCTTCAATCAGTTTGTCGATGGTTTCTCGATTCTCAACACGCAAGGCGTTAGTGGTGAAACGTGCGTCTGTCTTCCACTCCGGGTGGCCTAGTCTATCACATAGGACTCCAAAGAGTCTGTCGTTTCCACCACCAAGGAGAATGTCACCGTCTTTGGTCTTGAAACTTCGGTATGGTACAATAGAAGCTACAGAGTGGATTAGCGGTCGTGAAACTGTAGTAACTTGATCTCAAACTTACGATGAGCTGTTCCCCATCTTCCCGAGTCCTTTTCGCCACTTATGAGTGCTGAGCTTGCCAGATTTGCTAGCGTCGCTACTTGGCAATCACTCAGGCAAGCATCGATATGTTGACCCTTTCCAGTCCTACCCCGAGCTATCAGTGCCGCCATGATGGCGTTCGACGTGTATAGGCCGGTTGTTAGATCGGTCACGGCAACACCGACTTTCACAGGAGGCCCATCTCTCGATCCAGTAATATGCATCAGTCCCATCTCAGCCTCAACCATCACATCGTAGCCGGCACGTTTGCTGTAGGGTCCTGTCTGTCCGTAGCCAGTAACACTAGCGTATATCAATTTCGGGTTTATGGCTCGCAGGGACTCGTAGTCCATTTGGTACTTCTTCAAAGATCCGGGAATATAGTTCTCCACAAACACGTCGCTCTCCTTTGCGAGCTTATGAAGAATCTCGATGCCAGACTCATCGGCAAACGAGAGCCCGACTGACTTCTTATTTCGGTTGACCTTGTTCAATTAGTAGCTGTATCTCAGATCAATTTTCAAGCTTTCAATTTCAAACTACATACCGCTAAGTAGTATGCGCTTTCTCCAGGTCCTTCCTTCGCGCCATCTTTGTATTCCGCATATGGGGGACCCCATGCTCTTGTGTCGTCTCCTCGTACGGGATGTTCTATTTTGACCACTTCCGCTCTGTTCAATTAGATGAGATATTGCCAAAAATCGCTAAAAGAGGGTGTACTCGAAGCTATATATATGTCAAAACTCACCCTAAATCTCCGAGTATTTGTGTACAATAAGGCTGCAGTTACACCGCATTTAGTCCAGAGTTCAAACGAAAGTATTGTAGGTCCAGTAATTTGGCAGATAGAGGCCAACTCACCCCAGCGAGAACCCTAGTCATGTCCAAGACCCGTATACCAGCCAAGGGGAGTGTGTCCGTCGACGGGGCTGCTGTCGAAAAGCTCCGACATGCTGCTGCGATAGCTGTGTTGTGAGTGAACCTGGAGAGCCAGTCCACCTTGACAAAGTGTCGTAAGGCACGGTATGTGTTCATTTTGATTTCATGGAATGCGACACGCACAGCTCTTGCATGGAGTAAGTGAATTGGAGCATCGACCGGGGCGTCCTGGGGAAAAAGACGAACAGCCGGCGCCAAAAGCGAGCGGCTTGCTCAAGTGCCGAAAGCGACATCAGAGACGCAAGCGCGGCCCCACTCCCGACCGCGGCCTCGGCTCCCGATGAGTTTAACTTCCAGCATCAAACAAACGACTCAGATAGTACAGCAGTTGATTACTTTCCAGGTCAACGTATACAACTCGCCCATCATGTTCACCGGTTTAGTAGAAAAGGTCGGCAGTAAGTTCTTTTGATTTCATTTTTCTGCTTGAAAGTAATACTCAATGCTAACTGATCCCAAGCTGTAACGGCGCTCGATCCCCAAGATGACTCCTCTACAGGCGGGGGCGGGACATCCTTGACGATTTCCGATTGTGAAGAAATACTTACCGACACCAAGTTGGGAGATAGCATATGTGTTAACGGTACGCCGCCTTTGATATCAGTGAAGCGAAGGGGTTTCATCGTTTTCAAACAACTAACAGGGTCACCTAGGCACCTGCTTAACTGTAACGTCGTTCGACAAGTCCTCGTTCAAAGTCGGGGTTGCTCCTGAGACCCTACGAAGGACAAATCTAGGCTCCCTCAAGGCCGGATCTCCCGTCAACCTTGAACGATCTGTACTAGCTACGACGCGAATGGGAGGACACTTTGTCCAGGGCCATGTGGACACTACTGCAGAACTCCTTTCTGTCACACCCGATGGCAATTCCCTCGTCCTAAGGATGCAGCCTAAGGATAGGAGCCTGCTAAGATATGTTGTAGAGAAAGGGTTTATTGCACTTGATGGGGCTAGCTTAACAATCACCAAGGTTAAAGATGGTGAAGATGGCTGGTGGGAAGTTATGTTAATCGCCTACACACAGGATAAGGTGGTCACTTCAAAGAAACAGCCTGGTGACAGTATCAACGTCGAAATTGATCTAGTGAGCAAGTACGTCGAGAAGACGGTACATGGCTACTTTGAGGGACAGACAAGTGGTGATTCAGCCGCGTTGGAGAAAATGGTTGACAGGATTGTCGAAAACAAGCTTAAGAGTATGGGAAAGGTTTGTTAAGAGTCGACAGGATTTAGTCCTGCATAGTAGACACATGATTATACGGGTTCTCGGTATATACGATATAAATGATGACAAGTTGTCGGCGTTACGATATTCATTAACATGTAGATAGGCTACAAGGGCCAGATGTGTAGCAATCGTAATCCGCACAGGGATCTTGACTCAGTTTCTAAAGTCCAAGCAAAATTCGTCGAACGACGAGATCGAATATATTTCAGTCACTGGCTGCAACCGTTGAGGTACAGGGCAATATATTGTGTACAAGGGGTATCCTTAGCGATGAATAACGGGGATTAAGCATGATTTTTCCACAGCAGAGTAACTTAGGCATCTTCGTCCTCCATTTCCTCATCCTCCTCGACTTCTTCTTCTTCCTCATGGATGAAATCATCACTGTCCCAATTATCCTCGTCATCGTCCGAATCAGAATCGTCTTCATCATCATCTTTACCTCCGCGTGGCGTCTTTGCTTTCAAAGCCTTCTTCCTTTCAACATTCTCCTTTTGTATCTTCCTCCTAAGCTCCTTTTCTTTCCGTTTCTTCTCCCAGGATGCATCTAGTTTTTGGGATTCTTCGTTGGATTTGGTCACATAATCGTGCCACATAACCCTCCCTCCGCATAACCCTTCTTCCACCTTTATCAGCTTCAGCTTCATGCGGGGTCCTAATTCAACCAACTTCACCGCCCTCTTTTCAACATTTGATCCGGATCCGCGAGTTGATTTAGATCCACCCTCTCTCATCCTTTGAAGATCCTTCTTGTTCAGGACTTTTCTGGTTGTAGACTCCAAAACCTCTACCTCTGCGTCTGTATCCATCTCTGTTTCACTGGCAGATGTAAAACCAGCATCGCCGCCAGCGCTAAGCAAATAGTCTGCAACGTCATTTAATTTTCCCAGGTTTGGAACAGCTTTATCCTTCTCTTTACTTCTCTGTTCTCGAGGATTGAGCCGTCGTATTCTCTTTGATAGGTCAACCCTTTTTGTTGTGATCGCATAATGGCGTAGATTTACTGTAAACGATTCGTCCGATTTATCTTTCGACGATTGATCTCTGTCGAGTAACATTATGCGACGAATTGAGGAGAGAGGAGTCGTTTGAGGAGAAATAGGAGGGAATAGCGACTGGAAAACTGTGGTGACAAGAGATTCTAAATGTTTCGGTATTTTCCCTGACGAGCCCTCCTCTTTCGAAGATATAAAGTTGTTCATAACCAATAACGGAGGAGTTGTGTGGCTTTTCCCCATGCCTCTAGGACGCTTCAACGCCTTTATGACATCCTTGCATAGGGAATAATTTTCGATTCTGAAGTTTAGAGTGGGACCGCGGGGTGTGAGGGCAATGCGAAGATTCGAGTTTCCATTGTATGATTTCGAGAATAACATGAGATGAGTGACGCCTAGGGGCCCAGTCATAACGGTATAATCTTTCAGCTTGTTCCTCGTCCGCTCCTATTGAGGTTGTTAGAGATTAGAATGGGTAAAATGTTGAGGAAGAACATAAATCTACCTTCAAACGACTTGCGGTATCTGGTTCCATCATAGATCGCACATCTTTTGCCAATTGACTCATGCTTGAACCAACCTGTCCAGCACCAATTCGAATCACCATGCTCTTGGGAGATTTGTTCATCGCGGCAGCTCCATTCTTAGTGGCTGGAGCGCGTGCCTGCGGCGGAGGGACATGAGTCCGCTTCTTAACACGACGCTTCGCCATATCGTAAAGTAACCGCCTTAAGATAAATTATAATAAAGCTATGAAAACGATTCGAGTAATTCGATTTTGATAACCGCAATCTTTCAAGTTGAACTTTTTTTCTTTCTTGATATCGGATCATCGATTTTACGAGCACCGAAACTCTAAAAAATTATTCAGTGGTGGAGCTTTTTTTTATCTGATAGAAAATCGATGGTGTATATAATTCAAGCAATTTGTTGTTATTAAAAGGATAAACACAAAGATGTCGGCCGTTAAGAATGTCAAACGGAGAAAATTGTCCCATACTCCTCCTAAGGACGTCTCTGGCGATGTTTCTTCAGCCTCAGAGCACGAACAGGAAGCTCCTAGAGACCCCGGCGAGGAATCAGCAGACTCAAAGGCACCCAAGTCATTCAAGGAGTTAGGAATCATTGATTCATTATGTGACGCATGCGCTTCTCTTGGATATAAATCTGCAACTCCAATTCAAGCTGAATCTATACCTCTAGCACTACAAGGAAGAGATTTGGTGGGGTTGGCGGAGACAGGAAGTGGAAAGACCGCAGCTTTCGCATTGCCTATACTCCAAGGTAAATTGATTTCTCTGCATTCTGTTATTATATTTATAAAGAACCAATTAGCTAACAAAGGCCTGGCATCGTTTCTAGCACTTATGGAGAAGCCACAATCATTCTTCGGGCTTGTTTTGGCCCCGACTCGAGAACTTGCCGTGCAGATATCAGAAGCATTCGAGGCTCTAGGTTCTCTTATCTCGGTCCGGTGCGCCGTCATAGTAGGAGGAATGGACATGATATCCCAGTCGATTTCTCTTGGGAAAAAACCACATATTATTGTTGCGACACCCGGAAGACTTCTTGACCATCTGGAGAATACAAAGGGGTTCTCTTTGCGCAACCTAAAGTACCTAGTGATGGACGAAGCAGATCGACTTCTTGATTTAGATTTTGGCCCCGTGTTGGACAAGATATTAAAGGTTCTTCCCCGGGAGCGACGAACGTACCTCTTCTCCGCAACGTTAAGCTCCAAAGTTGAGTCTCTTCAGCGCGCCTCACTCTCAAACCCTCTTCGGATTTCAATCTCCTCAAACAAGTATCAAACGGTCTCAACACTCCTCCAATCATATCTATTCATCCCCCACAAATACAAGGATGTTTATCTTGTGCATATCCTAAACGAATTCCCAGGCCAATCCACCATCATATTCACAAGAACCGTCAACGAAACACAGCGTCTTGCTATCCTTCTGCGCGCCTTAGGATTCGGTGCAATCCCTCTCCACGGCCAACTATCCCAATCAGCCCGACTTGGCGCCCTTGGGAAGTTCAGATCCGGCAGTCGAGACATCCTAGTGGCTACTGATGTTGCAGCGCGAGGCCTTGATATCCCTGCTGTCGATCTGGTATTGAATTTTGATCTACCCTCCGATAGCAAGACGTATATCC
>JANTQJ010000347.1:0-17861 GCA_032989685.1 Arthroderma sp. PD_2
CCCCGCCCCCCCCCCCCCCCCTAATAGGCAATATCAAAAAGTTCCACGGAGATCTTCAGAGGATGCCGGCGTTCCCGTCCGTATTCCTCAGCGCCTGGGCCTTCTAAACTGATACAGACTCAACTTCTGCAAACGTCCAAGATCGGCCTGGTAGGCTTGTCTCAGCGGTTGTTCTAAGCTGAGCTGTCGCGTACAATCCTGGAGCCGCGGGTCTATGAGATTTCGGGAACATCGGAGGCACGATCGTCCAAGCTCTAACGGGCCCACCGGCAGTGAAAGGCAGGGTCCAGGGCCTGACCATGCAGTTGGCTGACCATGCTGCTGGGCTGCCTCCTAGGACTTCCTATGCAGGAAAGGCTAGATGACGCCGACTAGGAGGCGTATCCCCCCTTTTGACCCAAGATTCCTTCTTTTTCTTTTACCGTTTTAACTCTGATGCAGGGATCGGAAAATCGTTGTTGATCTTCGACTGCTTTGCTGCTCAAGTGTATATATCTGTCGCCTTCTGCCATATATATATACATGATTCCTTTTTTGGAAAATTCTACTTTGCATGAGCATCTATATCCGCCTCCTTTGCCTCCTCCGCGTAATTCAACGTCTTACTGATCACAAGAGGCAAAAAAATAAATAAACTATTTTACTCCTTTCGCCATCGACCTTTGTCTAGATATAAAGTATCTGGCTAGACTCCCAAAGATGGCTCCCATCAAGCAAGATACACTTCAACTATCGGCTTCCCGAATATCCCCTGTTACGCGGCTATATCTCATCCTACCCTTTTCCCTGCTCATATTCGCCATTATACGACGGTTTCAACGACGAAAGATGTCATCCTCTCAAGACTCCGAAGCTAAAAGATTCTCACGAGCAATAAACATCTCTGATCACTCCGGCGAAAAGCTACAGCTTCACTTGTCCGTGGAAGCCGGAAGCCCTCCCAGCAACCAGACAGCTACGAGAGGCGAAAGTACTACCAGCCGCCCTGAAGCTTCATCCACCAATGAACAGTCCCACCAGTTTGCGCAACATCTTGATATGGCAAGCCTGCCTTTGCCTTCTGCGACTCAAGAAATGAAACATCACACCTCCACATTGACCGAGCGAGAGTTCGCACAACCTGTTTATTCGGAACACTCAGCTTCGTCCACCAATCCAGCGGCACCGCGGCTCCAAAAGGAAACCGTCCAGGTATTCAAAGAAGTCGGATCCGAGTCTCGAAAAAACTGGAGGAGAAAGGTCCTTGAGTACCGCTAGGGGTTGAGGAGGGTAAAGCAAGGCTATGATACCCTGCCGTTACGAATTATGCATTTAGGCTTCTGTTTTTTGGCTATCTCTACTATTCTTTTCTCTTCTCGTTCATCCCCACTATATAAAAGGGCGATACAATTTTACTATCAAGTGATACCCTCAACGAAAACATCATCTTTATTTCTATCCTTAATAATCTGTTTAATGGGACAGTGTCGTACCCCAGTAATAGGGACTACATAGCTACCAGTTTAATGAATATAGTATGATTCATCTATACAATCACTCTAGGTACATAAACACGAAGTATTTAGGGCTATTAATGAACAAACTGTCTAGCGGAACGCACCGCCTTTTACGTCAGTCAAAGGGATATTTGTTTAAAAAGTAATGACCATGTGCAATGTCTATGGCTGATAAGGCCTTGCTCCCAAAGTCTTATATCATATACCAAGGCCACAGGGCGTCTTTGGTGAGTCAAGTAACCCTTCAAACCACTTTCTATATACGATCTATGCATGCCACGGCTATTTTAGCGCCCAAGATGAATTAATAATAGCAATAAATGCAAGCGAGAATCAAGCTTTACGTGCGAAGTTATTGGGACTGACGCTTAGGACGCTCGTCTTCATGGCCTTGGACAACAGTTATATCATCATGGCACGGTCCTGAGTCACTATCGCGTATTCAGGTCCGAGCGAATGCAAGCCACCCTTGATCAACTCTGTCTGCTTTCTCATCAATGAATGTTCGGTGTGCAGAGGATAGCTCGGGTCGGGTATTTCCACATGACCCATGCAATAGCACATACTCAGATGCTACCTTACTATCCGAAGTATACATATAAGAAGGTCGACCGAACCCGTAAGCGGAGTCGTGGAAGACATCAGTCTCTCTCTACTTGCGCACTATCAAAACATCTACCACCAAAGCCGAAGAAAAATATGCATCTCGAACTCCTTCACGTGGGGGACGACGACTTCCCAGATCTAATTGCAGCACTATGGGAATCCTACGAAGACCCTGCCCAACCGTTCTTTCGCATCTACTGCCCTATCTTTAACAACGACCGGGAAAAAAGTCTTGCAGATAGCACAGAATTCTTTCATGAAGAGTACAGGAACGAATTCCCCGAGAGCCAATGGCTGAAGGTGGTTGATACAGACGCCGATAATAAAATTGTTGGTGCAGCGCTATGGAAGATCCACCAAAAGGATCCATTCGAAGGTTACAAGGAGGAAAACGTTGTGGCTGACTGGTACCCGGAGGGGACGATGCGCAGAGAGCTGGCAAACAGATTTCTCCGTGACGTTACAGCCCCTCGCGCGAAGAAGGCAAGGAGGCCTCATATATGTGAGTTCCCAGTCGATAGCCGCATTTTATACAAGATTTGTCAAGGCCTAACTTTTTTTCACCAGTTTTGAATGTTGCTTTCACCATACCTTCTTATCGCCGCCGTGGTGTCAGTTCTCTATTCCTCCAATGGGGACTAGACAAGGCCGACGCTATGGGCCTTGAATGCTGGCTCGATGCGACAAATTATGGCCGTCAAGTCTATGAACGCCGTGGTTTCATTAGTGTGGACTCTCGGGATATATGGCCTTCCATGCCCGAGGGTCTTTCGGAGGAAGATAGAAAAGAATTCGAGATAGCTCGAAAGGAGACGCTGCCTGCGCCTAACTCGTGCATGTGGCGGCCAAAGGGCGGGGTTTACATCGAAGGAGTTACCGAAAAGCCATGGGAGGTAAAAGAGCAGTCTTGACCGACTTCATTCTATGCATTAGCTTCTTCTAGACATGTACATATTCTTTTCTACCCCAGAGGTTGTAAATATTTGCTTTGAATACTGAAAGTTGATCAAAATCGTCGCTTTTCCTTATCGATAAGTTATCACATGACATATTTGGAGATTTGCTTACATAATCTCTAGTTGATAACAGATCGAATTGTCGAATATCAAATCAGAACAGCAAGTCATTTCGAGATAGGGGAAGACGGATGTTGAATTGAAGGGCTGTCTACACTCGCAATGGCACGAAAGCTATCTGAAGCACACTCCTCCTCCAACACGGCCTCCATAAACCTCACCCAGCTATTATCTCGACTGGAAAGCAATATACTATCGCCATCCGCGGATTTGAAGCCGTTGCTGCGATCACAATACCACAGAGCTCGCGTTGGTGCTGTAAGATCGTCTACTCCTTGGATTAATACTCTACATGGAATATATATATAACATGTTTCCTTCCAATACCAGCCTGTTGATCACTGACCTTTGCCTAGAATATAGAATATGGTCGCAATCTACTCCTCCAGCTCGAACGTAGCTCGTCAGATATAAAACACCCCCAGCGCAAACAAATTGTTCAGTCAGACCTTTCACAAAAGAGACAGCAACTTAAGATCCTCCGACAACGGCTAGATGACCTAGGCACTCAGGCCCATGCTCGCGCAACAGCAGCAGCCAATACAGCCTCTCCCGAATCCGAGGTTGACGCAGGCATCTATTCGTCAGAAGATGAAGAGGATATCCTTCCCACGCCGCAAGATAGCGTCACGCCGGAAAACACATCTTCAAGAGCGTCGACTAGTTCTGCGAATATAAGGGATGACACGAGGCAGCAGCCAGGGGAGAAAGAAACGTCCACCCGATCAGAAACAAGCCTTAGCTCAACGATTCCCACACCACCATCGTCAACGTACGGACCTGGATCATCTCACGGAGAAGTATTCAGTACCAATACGCTACGCAGCCGAAATAATATACCCACCCCTACAACAGCACATACTCCTACCGAAGCATCCCCCCACCCTACCAAAGCCACCATTTCAACAGGGACCTTCTCAGCTTCCGCCCACCCGACTGCGTCCACACATACATCGTCAGCCCCCAATCCTCCATTCCGCCCCCACACCTCAAAAACAGGCGCAGAAGACCTAGACGCAGAAGCCTCCCTGTCTCTCGATCGCCAAGAACAAGAATCCCTCACCGACTCCCTGCTCACGTTGGCCCAGCAGCTAAAAACCTCAACACATACGTTCCATACGACGCTGGAGTCGGAAAAATCCGTCCTAGATCGTGCTGTTGAGGGTCTGGATAAGAATACGTCCGGTCTGGAGTCGGCGGGGCAGAAGATGGGGATGCTTCGGCGGATGAGTGAGGGGAGGGGGTGGTGGGGTCGTATGTTGATGTATTTATGGATATTTGGGCTGTGGCTTGTGGCTATTCTGATTGTTTACTTCGGGCCGAAGCTGAGGTTCTAGGGATATGTGTTGTAGGGTTTTAGCGGAGTGCATGGGCGGGTCGTGGTATATTTTTTCTGGACTTGACTTCTGCCTTGGGGGCTAGGGGTGACAAGTTGATGGTGTTAATACCCCATCCTTATTATTCTTATTATCGACAATTTAATGATATAATGATATAATGAAACCATAACACCGTAATCTGACAAGAGCGTCTCCCTCTATGTAGTGCGTAATCATTTACCATGCGGGGGCGGAAGTTTCGTATACATATAACTATATCTCAAGATCTATCATTGGGGGCGCAATCACCTACATGATACACTACAGACTAAAAGAGACCATGGTTGAACGTCATCGAATAGCTATCATTTTTCTATAAAAACTTCGCCAAAAAGTAATAAGCGATAGGGAGATGCAAGGAAACATACGGCAGACAGACACAGATAAGACACAAGATAACAGGGCAATCAAGACGCAAAAGAAAGACAAGTAGAGAAAGAGAAAAAGAAAATTATAAAATAGCATTTACGGCCATGGTTACCCTCCCAATTTCCGAACCGACATTTAGTTAGGGAAAAGTTTGCATCTGAGGCATTGTACAGGTTTCCCCATAAGCGAGAGAGACAAGAGACAAGGATAGGGAGGACGAGTAAGGAAAGGGGAATACCTTTGAAGGAGAGATATGGAGAGGTGGAGGGGTAGAGATAAACAAGGAGAATAGAGCTAAACAATTGACATCGAATCCGTAAATAGGCCGGCCAATGCGGTGCAAAAAGCGGAGTGCTAGCATCGCTCGGCGGTGGAGGGGGTAGGTAAATAACGATAAAGAGATGGTCCCCGGGAGAAAGGGGGAGAGAAACAAGGGCTAAGAAAGGAAAGAGAATAGACAAAGGTTGAAAACGAGGTGTGGAATGTGGATATCCTTCTGTGAATGGAAGTGGACAAATTAGTAGGAAATAATAGTAATCCAAGATAGAGTGACCATAAATTGCACGGTCAACGAGACGCCTGGAGTTTCAAAGAAAAAAAAAGACGGAAAAGGAAAACTAGAAGAATGAAGGGCCACGCAGGTAGGGAATTGAGAATGTGGGAAACATGTCACGTCGGTTGTTGGGGGTTTTTTGCGGGTTTTTTGCGAGTTAAGTATGGGATATCAAATACACGTAAGATAAAAAACCGATTAGAGGTCTGAAATGTGAGAAATTTTCCTTTCATGGAGATGCGAAGAAGGAGTGCATTATATAAGACCGCAGAGTCGGAGATTCTCTTGTATGATGATATCTGGAGAAAAAGGGAGCAAGTTAGCAAGAAATCGGTTATAGCAATTGCAGTAGGGTCACGTACCATTGACAGCTGCCATGACGAATCGGATCTGGGTAGTATCAGTGGCACACGTAAAGTGTGTGTAGATCTGTTTCTGCTCTGCTTGGTTTAGTGAGACGAAGCGGTTGAGGATGTAGTCGCAAGCGGCAGAGTAATCGGCGCCTCCTAAAAGAATATCAGTAAACAGTGTCCAAAAAAGCTAGAGGTGGCACCGGCGACGAGACTCACCTTCATAGTCTGGGAAATAGTTCTTCATCGGGCTAACGGGCAGCTTCTCCTTGAATCGATCGATCTTATTCAAAAACAAGATGATTGAAGTGTTGATGAACCACCTCGAGTTGCAAATCGAATCGAACAGTGTGAGGGCCTCCTGCATTCTGTTGACGGTCTCATCCTCGAACAGGAGCTGGTCGTATTCTGAGATAGCGACAAGGAAGAGGATGGTGGTGACGTTTTCGAAACAGTGGATCCACTTCTTACGTTCAGAACGTTGGCCACCGACGTCGAACATGCGGTAGGTGAGGTCGCCGATGATGAAGGTTGTTTCGGTGATACCGGTGGTCTTGACACGGGAGCGGAGCACGTCCTGGTCGTTGGGGAGGTAGTCTGGTGCAGCAATACGGCCGATGGAGTCGAAGTAGCTGTTGGGTCGAAATTAGTATATGGTAGAAAAGGGTAAGCAGTAGGCAGGAACGACATACTATCGTGCTGAATCGTTCAATTGATACTCTCTCGACCGCTTGAAACACTCTTGGACACCAGCATCCTTCCACAGCGCCTCGATGGCAGCACCAACCTCTGGTGGCAGAGAGTCACCCTCGATCTGAGTGGGTTGCATGAAGATGGTGTGTACATGGTATTCAGCGCGCTGGTCGTCGAGTGGTAGTTCCAGGCTCTCCATGGCCTCGAGGATAACACGCATCGACTGAGCGGTGTTGCTGAAGATGATTTCTTTAAAGGATTCACGTTCATCGCGAGAGTAGGATCCCTCGTGGATAAGTTTCATCTGCTTCAGGATGGTGGACTTCCCAGACTCTCCGGCACCTATAGTTTATCGTGAGCTGACTGCAATGAATGGTGTATAGGTGCGACAAGAGACTTACCAAGCAGAAGCATCTTAATTTCATTTCTTTGCATGAGTTTATCTCTCTTCAGCTGGTTTTCAATCTCCTCGTTTCTGGCCTTCCCCTCCTTATCCTCAGTACTCATTCCGCAACCCATCTTGGCTGTCTATGAAAGAACGTTGGTTAAAACAGTTTCTAGGCGTGGCAACGGTTAGCAGGAGTGTTCAGTTGGATAGATCTTGACTGTCTCAATGCTCTGATTGCCCACGAGAGTCCTGGCAAGGGGAAAAAGACAGGCTTAATAGGCGAGAGCCAGCATTCAAATACGAACTGAAGGCCAGCCCCCAAAAATACTGCAACCAAAAAGAAAGCCAAAAAAGGCGAGAAGGAGAGTGTTCTGGCTGAGGATTGCACTCACATTATGGACTTCCAGCGGCGACGGTGGCAGACACACAGGAGTGCCAGCTGCTCTCAGGGCGAATGCAAGGTTGGACGCACGGCAGCGAGAGATCAGACAAAAGGGGATGTGTCTCCCGTGGCGGCAAAAGGGTCGAGCTGACGAAGCGGCGACTGAAGGGACCCTGTTATCTCGAGTCTTCGCGACAGGCGGGCGTCGTCGAGAGTGAAGATGCGACGAACTGTCGACGGTTCGATGGGCGAGGAGATGTCGGTCGATGGGTGGAAATGGAGAATCTGATGGGATGGCGGAAAGGAAAGTTGAAGGGGGAAAGAAAGGAAAGAAGAAGCCGCTTTTGCTTGGGTCACGGCATGACAGTACAGGAGGCCACAAATTTACCGCGCCATGCCAGATCGGGACACCAGATCCGCCCATGAACCGGCCTAGGAGTGCGTTCTTGGCCGGTCGGATGCTCCCTAGCCGTAACACCAATACAGCTAGTTGCTTACAATACAACGCCCTTTTTTTTCTTCTTTTTCTCTTTTACTTCTTGTTATTTTCTACATCAACGATCTCTTTTTCCACCAACTTCTAGATAGGGGGATAAGGAAGAAGAACAGGAGGAGAGCAGGGAAGAGACCGGGGCAAGCCTCACGATCGGCCGGTATCGTGACGGTAAACAGGAATACGCTGCTTATGCTGTCAGCCCTGTTAGAGAGAAGCTGCCGCGCTGGTGTGATTGGGCGTGCTGCGAGGATCACAGCCTCTCGACTTGACCACGAAGCCTGGAAAGCCCATTCGCTGCTTGGTGGAGATCGCTGCTTAAGTATACGGAGAAGAGACAGGCTAATTCGCCAGTTGAGCCCGCGGACCTTCAACCTTATCCCAGACTTCTTCTTTCTCTGTTTTAGTCTTCTTCAGTCTTCGGTCGAGGGAAGTTGTATCGTATTACCGTACACTCTTTTCTTATGATTTGGAGATGTGAGACTGACACTCTACTTAAGACTTAGGAAGCCTTGTGCTAATATCAATCGACAGTGATGATGTTCTTTCTTTAAATTATTTCGGTCCACAGCCCGCTCCCACCGGTAATTAAAGAGAGGGCTGCCATTTAACAGTATCGAGTGATAAGAAGGGTCACTAACCCCTCAATACAGTCCAAGATATGGGATGCAGGCGCACCTCTCGTCATCCATAGTCCGGACCGAAGAAACATGAAACACAACAGTGCCACCGGCGTCTCGTCCGGTCTTTAGGATGCAACTCGATATATCAGCACCAACCCAGCCCCGTCAGGCTATGAAGTCGAAGTAGATAACACCACCTGGCTATGCACGGGCTTATATACAGACCTGGGGGGTTCTTCTTCCATGGTCTCCCCCCCAGCCTGATACAATATAGCAAACTTTCCACCAGCACCGCCTTTTTATCTCTCTTTACCAACCCCGGCAAATGTTTCATCCCTACGCCTCATGATCCATCCTTGGCCGACGCTGACTACCAGGGCTCTCCAGCGTCGACTTCGACATCTTCGTCCGTCTTGCAGAAAGTCCCGTCTCAAGGCCAAAAGTGATATCACGTGATCTCCAACCCCTTAAGTGGGGCAAATATCACGTGAGAGGCTATTTTTATGATCGTCTTGCTGATCATCCACCTAATTCGGACTAGCGCTGAGGAAGTTGGTGTTTCTTGTGAAAAAAGCCTTCACGATCTCAAATCCACTGGGGGAGGGACGATGAGATACATAAAATTACTCCATAGTATGGGGGTCGATCTGAGATGGAAGAGGGACTTGTCAAGCCCTAGAAGTGCTCGACCCTACCCTACTGATGAGCCAAGTTCCAGGGAGACCCGCGCTTTATGTATAGCGAGTGGGTAGGGCTTGCTATTCCCTGCTATTTACTTGTTTACTTGCAGAGAACAAAGGGTGCCGCTTCGTAAGCTTATATCTAGTGAGGTTACGCGCGTATACATGAGGTATCCCGCTTCTGATGTCATGATCTGAAAACCAACAAAAAACATGAAATGCCCGTTATCAACGGGCGCTACAGACTTATATAGACAGCCGCCACCTCAAACCAGAAAAGACGCTGGATGATACAGAGTACGATACACCTGCATCCCCCGTTCGGTAGATAGTGGATTATCTCCGCTGGCAAAGTTTCATCGAATTTTTCTAGAACAATTTCCGCTGCCACTCGATGTGGGTAATATTAATATAAACCGACCGAGCAATCCGTGTGGCCAGCACCGTGGTTCAAACTATCGATTTTTTGCAGTGTTGATCGGATTGGCATCGAGTCTGATGACGGGCGGCCTTTGCTGCTGATAGATCTGCGTCTCTATGATACAAGTATGGGGCCAAAGTATTGACTCGACATCGCTTCGATTTTGATATCTGCTAGCACCAGGCTAGTAGCGATCATGGCGAAGAGCCATGGTGTTCCCCAGTACTCCGTACCCTGCCCAGCAGTATTCCCATGGATGTGTCTCCCGGTACCGGCTTCTCCGTTCTCCGTTCTTCACATATAAGATGGATCATGGTTGTTGGAAAACCCATGCTCTATCGAACCCGCTGTACTCCGTAGGAATATAAAGTTCACTAGGCGAGGCTGGTCTACTAGTTTCACCTTCAACAAGGGTCTTCCTCTTCACTATGAGAGGAAGGATGATGGAAGTAATTATTTGATATTCTGGATGATTTTACCTTATGCTAAGCATTTGTACACCGTCTTTCTCGAATTTACTGGAAGACCAATCGGTTAGGCTCTGTCATGTACGGAGTACGTAATACCCCTATTTGGCCAACCACTAAGTATATGCGGTACTCCCCTCGCAGCAAATATAAACACTCCAAAGCCACCAGCGGAGCGACAACTTTATTCTGACTATTCTCCAGTTATAGCATGACATAGAGAGATGGCCAATCTATTAGATGTTTGGACCTGAACTTACCTCTCGTCGGTGGAAGTCCGTCTATGATCGCCAGAACCTCTCCTGAGTCTGCGCTGAAAGATGCATTTCATAGATACCGAACTTATGGATCTTGCTCAAATAAAGCCACAAACTCTCATGAGGATGAGGGCCCAATGTTTGGAGCATGATGATCTGCGCATAGATAATGGCAATTGACCTCTCGCTTCGTTCCGCTTCATGCAGTCCTTGGGCAAGATGACTGGCCGAGGTAACAAATATACCCTCCATATATCGTGCAAAGTCGTGGGGTTATGAAAGCCTATAGATTACTCAATGGTTTCCAGGATCAGCAAATATCCCCATTCTCTTCCAGCACGGCATAGGCTCTTCTTAGATTCGATCTGATGATGGATTGTCTTTTCGTTGAGAGTTGTCAACTTCTGTTGGCGACACCTGCGTTTGACCTTGATATCCTTGTAGCCCTATGCTTTGATAGTCCCGACTAAAGGAGTTTGAATGGTTTCTATGTTTCCAACCATTTGAGAATCTTCTTGTCTCTCTATCATTGGCTTCGCAGTTCTCTATGCGATTCCCTGGGACATTTAAAGGTCTGTACCGTCATAGTCTAGCAGTGCTAACCAGCCTTCAAAGGCTCGCGGGAGGTTGTTGTATTTGTCATTATAGGCAAATTCTACCAAAGGTGGAATCTCAGGCAGATATACTATCGTCTCCTAGAGTCGCCGTTGGGTATAAGGTCGAAACCATTGTAGGATGCTTGGTCATCAAAGTTGGACATTTATCATCCGGATCAGGATTTCCTCGAGCCATGGATCCAGGTAGGTTTGTTCCGTGGGCGGGAGTGCCTGGCGTAGATCCAGCAGCGGTCATAGACTGTAGGAGAGTAAAGATCATAGAGCATTATACACCCACATACAAGATCTCTTGTCTTGCACTCGAAACTTCTAGGGTATATTCTCTCCATCAGCCTTCCAAACGGCGCTGTCATCTAGCAATTGCTCATACCCCTTGCGGCAGCTCGTTGATGGTCAGTTCAAAGCCTCAAAAGCTAGAACACTAGCCCACTTGACCAAATAACGGCCCAAACTGCTTCCGCACGATCTGCAGCTTGCATTAGCTTAGCAGGGACAGGATAAGATAAGTAAAATAGGCCAATGTATCAGACATATTAGGCCAGTCTGTTTACATGACATCATATTGTTGGGAACCAAAACAAACAGAGAACTCGAGGGGGAGAGCAAGCAGCCGGCGCCATCCATCACCTCGTCTTGTCTCCTGTAATATCGAGCAGGTCTTGTTCGAACTGTCAGATATCAAAACAACCCCTCGTTAGAAGGGAGAGCGACTTTGTTGATGAGGAAGAAACCAAGGATGGATGTTTTGCTGACAACTACGACATCGGCCTTGGCGCGAGACTCCCTCGTCTTTCGACCTCCCACCAAGAAGCGTCTCTTATTTGTTTATATTCCTGACGAGACGCACAACCACGCAGCAACCTGGATAATTTATGCTATCTTCTATCGCTAGGGCCACGGATCAGGCGTCGGTTCCTCGCCTAGCTTTAATTAAATCTAAATTTCTTTTGCATCTTGTATACAGGGCCCAAACGAGGCCAGGGCCGCGCCACTTTCGGCAGCTGATTGACCATCATGTTGACCGTAGAGAAGCAATGGATCAATGTCCAACAAAAGACATTCACAAAGTGGTAAGCTACAGCTCCCCTTTCCTTGTGATAGGCGCTCTAAACCTGCAATTTATTGATCTTTTCTTCGTCGATCTGCAGGTTAAACAGCAAGCTCAAAGTCCGGGATATCGCTATCAATGATCTGGTGGCAGACCTTTCAGACGGAGTCAGTCTTCATACGACGTTTTATTTGTTCATGCTCTAATTCTATGTGTCAGAATTGTCTATAATGGATGAACTCGGTGCTAACATATCCCTATCAAATTAACACCACAGGTTATCCTCATTCACATCCTCGAGATACTTGGGAACGAATCACTCGGTCGATATGCCTCCAAACCGAAGCTTCGTATCCAGAAGTTTGAGAATGCAAACAAATGTCTCGACTTTATCAAAGGGCGAGGGATACAGATGACGAATATCGGAGCGGAGGACATCGTAAACGGGAACAGAAAGATAATACTGGGCTTGATATGGACGCTCATTTTACGTTTCACGATTAGCGACATCAGCGAAGAGGGAATGACAGCAAAGGAGGGTCTGTTGTTATGGTGCCAACGGAAAACAGCCTGTTACCCTGGAGTGGAAGTGAGGGATTTCTCCACGAGCTGGAACGATGGATTGGCATTTTGCGCACTACTGGATATTCATCGGCCTGACCTGATCGATTTCGACGCCTTGGACAAGACCGAACATAAGAAAAATATGCAGTTGGCCTTTGATATTGCCGCAGACGAGATTGGAATTCCAGACTTGCTCGATGTGGAGGATGTGTGCGATGTTGCGAAACCAGACGAAAGATCTCTCATGACGTATATCGCATACTGGTTCCATGCCTTTTCGCAGCTTGAAAAGGTAGAGAACGCCGGAAGACGTGTGGAGAAGTTTGTCCAGAACATGCAAGGGGCGTGGGAGATGCAAAACTCATTCGAGCGCCGGATGAGAGCTCTGCTTAAGAATATCGCAGCCCAACATCAGCTATGGCTCGACTCGTCATTTGAGGGGACATACGCAGACGCCAAAGAACAAGCTAGCGAGTTTGCGGCATACAAGAAGAACCAGAAGCGCGAATGGGTTGCGGAGAAGTCTGATCTTGCCGCACTTTTGGGGAATATTAAAACAAAACTAAGCACCTACCGCCTACGAGCCTACGATCCACCACCAGAGCTTAGGCTAGAGGTTTTGGACGACGAATGGGCTAGTTTGACTAGCTATGAACACAAACGAAGCCAGCTGATCAACGAGACTATCCGGGATATCAAGAACGCTCTTCGTCGATCTTTTGCTGACAAGGCAAACGACTTTGCGTTAACCTTAAACACCCTATCACTCGCAATATCAGGCCTCGAAGGGGACGTTGAGGATCAGCTAACACACGTTCGACGGCTTAGCGATAATCTTCCCCCTCTAGACGCCTTCCTTGATACAATTGAAGACCTAGATGAACAGTGCGAAGAGGCTAACATTGAAGAGAACGACTTCACAACCTACACATTTGAAGAGCTCTCATACGAACTTAGCCTGGTCAAATCGAGTGTAGCGAAGAAGCTAGCATTCTTAGAAAACCAAATGGTTGCGCGAAACATGACCAATCTTACACCAATCCAGCTTGAAGAATTCGAGTCTGTGTTTAGACATTTTGATCGGGATGCTACAAATACATTGCATGAAATAGAATTTTCAGCCGCACTGGCCAGTTTAGGATTGGTATACGACGAAGAAGAAATGCATGAGGTCTTTGTGGAGACTTGCGGCCCAGGTCGTTTAGAGAGAAATGCAGGCGTCAGCTTTGAACAGTTTATTCGCTTCATGGTCAGCGTTACAGAGGACCAGAACACGGCTGAACAAGTCCTTCAGAGTTTCAAGGAGGTAGCTGATGGGAAGGTAATACTATCATTGAAATCTGCTTATTTACCCCTTCGTTTTACGGGAGCAATCTACTTTAACTTCCAAAATACTTACCAGGCTAACCATTTCAATGCAGCCATATGTTACGGAACTTGACCTTCGACATTCCCTTATACCTGATGAACTTATCGAGAACCTAGTAGAGTCCATGCCCAAACACTCGGGACCCGATCTGCTAGAAGACAGGGAGGTTCCAAAATACGACTATATGACGTTTATGGAGCACATGATGAATAACAGCGGCCACGGTAATGATGTGGGCAGCGAAGCTAACCATACTGAATAAAGGAATGAGCTGCATATTTTAACCTGTTATACCCTCCAACTTTGTCCTCAAAAGCACAAGGGAGCGATATCCGTGGTCGAAAATCTCACCTCAACTCGTACGAATTGGCTCATGCCTTTGGCTAATTCTTATTCTCTTCACATGGATGCCTTTTTAGCTGTGCTATATATTTTTAATTTCTCTTATTGGCACGGTACTTTTTGCCATCGGCAGGAGTGATTGTTTATCATTTTTTTGCATTGTGCATTGAAGATACCATGGTCAAGGGGCTGGGTTAAAATAAATGTTTGTCTTTATGTGGGATTAGTTAGCAATGATAGTAACTTATCAGCGGTTCTCGTTCTTTTCGAGAATCAACCTCGACATTGTAGGTAGACGATATACTACAGGTTATACTCTTACAGAAGTTTAGTTGTTTGCAGATAACTCGGAAGTTAATAAAGTGTTTTCTTAAATAGTAATATCCATCGGAAGCTAGAATCCCTCATGTAGAGAGTACAAGTATACGATGGATATAACTTCACCAGCTCCCGGGGTAAATGCCCCTGAGTACCAGAGAAGAGAAAAGAGCAAATCCAAAGCGTGAAAGAACGTGGAAACGCAGATGTTTAGCCCATGATCCGGCCAGTATACGATTTCCATATCCCGCTTCGTGGTAGAACGCTGTGCAGATGAACCCGCCTCAAGGAGGAAAGAAAAATACACACAAGCGAATGAAAATGATATGCCTATAGCATACAGAATCAGAAGGAATTAAAGAAGTAGAGATTAGAAGCATTTGAAGTCCCTCTGGAGATGCGAATGAATAGTTATAAGAAAGATATAAAGAGTATGGTGAATTCCCCCATAGGGGACGCCTGAGCTGATCTGCCTTAACCAGGGCAGGAGGCAGCAGGAAGGAGAAGCGAAGTACAGAGAAAAAGCTATGCTTAATGGATGAGAAGAGAAGAGGCGGGCAGAAACCAAGAAAAGGTCGAAGATATGAGAATATAAAGGAGTGTGAGGGTGATCTGTAGTGGTGAATTCGATGGATGTTCGCCCCCTTTTCCCTCAACGGCTGCGGAGGAAGAAAAAGAAGGGAAAAAGAACGAGAAAAGAATCAATCCATGATTGATAATGGAAAATACAACAAAAAAGAGGCAAACCAAACAGAGACCCGGTAGTGACAGGAACGAAAAATAATGCAAGGGGGAATGGGGTATACATGCTATCCGTTTTTATAGTGTGCAAGAACAAAAAAAAAGCTCAACAAGACAAGAAAAGAGATGAATAGACAACTTCAGATGTCAAACCAGACAAAAACCACTTTGATGACCCGGCCAGGCGCAATGATGACTCGACTCCCCTTCTCCTTTGCTTGCCCGTTTCAAAATTCTACCCCACACGCCCTACTTCCACAGTACAACCTGATAAGCATGACAAAATAAGAAATAAGACATGCAGCCTAACACTTGAAGTACGTCCATTCGTTGGACACGTTGCCTGGCGGTTGGCTGGTTTGGTTAAGTTGCGGATCGGAACGTTGAACCAGGGGCGGAACCGGACGGCTTCACCTACAGGAATGCAAACAAAAGGGGTAAAGCCATGCAAAACAAAGTAAAAGAAAGAGAGAAAAAAGGACGCGGCTACAAGGTGTGGGTTGTGCAGGTGAATCAGAATTGGAACGCCTCAAAGATGGGAACCGGAACTCAAACCGATAGATGGAAAGGCAATGGCCAAATCATGATATGTTGGAAGCAAAGCAAAGGAAAGGGGGAGAGTAAGTTGGTAAGATAGACGCCAGCCAGCCGCAAAAACGAAGAGCAAATGCAACAAAACAACCAAAGAATTAATTAAGCAATCGTAGGCGCGCGTGTTTCATGACCAAGACCATGACCATGACCGTGTTTCCATACAACAAAGTGCAAAGTGCAGTTATAGCTGCGAGGTATCAAAAGGGCAGAAGCAGAAAAAAAGCAGAAAGGGTTAAGATAGCAAGCGGGAGGAAGGGAGGAAGAAATGGGGAAAGGATGGGGATGAGATCAAACTCGAGCGAGTGAGGATAACAGCCATTGTTTTTTGTTCCTGTCCATTCCGTGAAACCAGGTAAAGCAGTTGATGATAGGGGAAGAAAGGGCGGAAGTAATAACAAAACAAACACGCTATAAACAGTTGCAGAGAGACTTTGCTGGCCAGTTCAAATGATATAAATGAGATGAATGGGAAGTGTTAGAGGAGAGAGAGAGGAGAATGGGGATAGGGAAAGGGGGAAAAGAGAAAGAAAACAAAAGGAAAAAACCACTCCACCTGCATACCATGCCGCTGCTAGACATAACCCGAGAAAAAAAAAATGATCCTATGGTTTGTGCTGAAATGAATATGATGAAAGAAGAAGAAGAAACGGTCCCAAATAGATAAGATGACAAACATAGAATAAAGGGAAGGAAATTTGATAGTAGATAGAAGAGATGTATAGCAGGGTCCAGAGAGATGGGATGAATGGCGCCTCTTCGACTTCTGGAAAAGAAGGGTGAATTGTAATGTGATGGTTTGTGGTCCGTTGCGCCCAATGCTCCATGCCTTCATCATACATGTCATGCTATGCTATGCCATGCCATGCCACACGCCATGCGAAACCATTATACAGACGAGACGAAGACGAGATGTAAGTTTGTTTTCTGCGATCTATCTCCCCATCATATAGTCAGGGTATGAGCCGCCGTTGTTGATGGCGCCCATATTGCCTGCCGTCGGCGAACCGATACCCATGCCCATATTCATCGGCGCACCGGGCCCAGAACCCGGGGGAGCGGCTCCAGGTCTCATTGCGTTATGGCTCAGTGATCCTAGACCTAGCCCGTTGAACTGGGAGGTGTTGAGTACCTGGGCCTGCTGTGGCGGGCCTATGGCTGAGTTATTTGTCGGGATAGACATTGGCATTGGCATGGGTAGACCGGGCGGGGCGCTGAGACCGGGCGGTGGGCCGTTGGCTGTTGAAAACCGGACCGGTCCCATGCCTGTTGATGAAGGGTTGTTGATTCCCGATACTGGGCCCGGCGAGCTCATGGAGTTAGCAGGGTGGATGCTACCCGGTTGGCCGCTGCGGACGCCAAGGGGGTTTTTGGAAAAGCTGAGACGGATGCCGCCCTTGACGCTGTTGGAGAGTTCGTAGCCGTAGAGTTCTGTTAGGCATTTGGTTGCGAAGGAGACGTCTTCGAATTCTACGAAGCAGATTGGGCCGTTGGGTTTTTGGCGGAAGATCATTCGTTTGTAGCCTCGTTGGCGGGAGAAGAGGGCCTTGAGCTCGTCTTCGGAGGTGTCGGGCGGTAGGTTGCCGACGTACAGGGTGTTGCAGGGAGGGTTTTGGTCGGCCGGGTTGACTGGCGGGTAGTTGAGGCGGTGGAACTGGAGCTGGTGGTAAGGTGTTGTTGAGCCGCTGCCGCTAAAGGTTGATACTGCGCTGGTAGGCGTGGGCATGTTTCTCGTGGCGGGCGTCCCAGTGCCAGCGCTAAAGGGAGGTAAGGGAGGGGAGGACATGGTGGTCGTTAGCGAGAGGTTGGAGAATTGTGACATGGGGAGCTGCGGGTTGGTTGACCGGCGCTGCAGGGCCATGGGGTTTGACGGGCCGTTTCGTGCGTATGCGATGGGATCTTTGAGGAGTTCGCCGGTGTCTTCATCGACGTCTTGATCGATGACCGATTTTCCAGAGACGCGTGGGCGGTCATTCATTCCGTTTCCAGCCGGCGATTGAGAGGAGAAGATGGAGTGTATCCGCGAGCCCGTATCGGG
>JANTQJ010000348.1:0-17855 GCA_032989685.1 Arthroderma sp. PD_2
CCCCGAAGCTCGCTTGCTCCGTTGTCGCCCGTCTCGCTCTCGCATTCTTCGTTGACTGCTCCTGTCGAGGATAGATGAGCTCGCTACTGAGGCGTCACCCTGCTCCCGATATACAGCTTCACCTGCTCGTCTATACTGTCTTCTCGCCCTCATCGTGAGATCGTCCATATCCCGCCAAGCTGGTGGCGTAGGTGGTTCCCTGCTTCGTCCCCGCCAGCTATTTTAGCCCCGGTGCCTCGCTCGCCCTGTCCTGGCCGTGACATGAGAGACAGCTATATTCTAGAAGAGAAGAAGCCTGTCCACGGTCGACGTCCTCTCGTCGTTCGTCGCCTGTTATTTATGCGTTGAAAAATCGACCGTTCCTGCACCAGCTGTGGGTCCTGAAACCTCGTCCGTTCCTCTCTGCTTCTCGTCTTCGCTCTCCGCCATAAAGTGCAGGACCTCGCGTGAACACTGTCTTTGCGCCCAGCTCCCCGCATTCGCATTCGCACTTGAAGATCTGAAGTCGCAGCCATGCCGTCGATAGAGAGCGGCGGGGAGTCGAGGCTGTTGCTCGTCTCGAACCGACTGCCTATCACCATTTCTCGCTCTAGCCAGGGGAAGTACGAGTCATCGATGTCCTCCGGAGGTCTCGTGAGTGGGCTAAGTGGCTTGTCCAAGACGACGAAGTTTCAGTGGTATGGGTGGCCAGGCCTGGAGGTGCCATTTGACGAGGTTGATATATTCAAGAAGAAGCTGAAGGAGGACTATAATGCCGTACCGGTATTTATCGACAACGAGCTTGCGGACAGGCACTACAACGGCTTCTCCAGTACGTAAATCCACTCTGTTTCCATACTTTTTTTAGGTATTTCCTGTAGACCTGGTAGAGAGAAACATATGCTGATCTGTCGATGGTGTTTGTCTCGACTAGACTCGATATTATGGCCTCTTTTCCATTACCATCCCGGCGATATTACCTTCGACGAGTCTGCGTGGGAGGCATATCAGGAAGCAAACCGGTTGTTCGCCCAGGCAATCGCGAGGGATGTCAAGGACGGTGACCTCGTATGGGTACATGACTACCATCTCATGCTACTACCTTCGATGCTGCGCGAGGAGATTGGAGACAGCAAGAAGAATGTTAAGATCGGGTTCTTCCTACACACGCCGTTTCCAAGTAGTGAGATATATCGAATCTTACCTGTTCGGAATGAGCTCCTACTCGGCGTCCTCCACTGCGACCTAATAGGCTTCCACACATACGACTATGCCCGACACTTCCTTAGCAGTTGTTCGCGAATACTGTAAGTTCCCTGGCCCTTCTTATATGCCTTGCCATGTCCAATTAATTCTTTGAGAAGGAGTCTACCCACCACCCCGAACGGGGTAGAGTTCCTCGGCAAAATTGTAACAGTCGGCGCTTTCCCAATCGGCATCGATCCAGATAAATTCACAGAAGGCCTAAAGAGAGAGAAGGTACAGAAACGAATCACTGCGCTACAACAGAAATTTCAGGGTGTCAAGTTGATGGTAGGCGTGGATAGGCTGGACTACATCAAGGGCGTGCCACAGAAACTACATGCTTTTGAAGTCTTCCTAACAGATCATCCTGAATGGATTGGCAAAGTTGTGCTGGTCCAGGTTGCTGTTCCAAGTAGACAGGATGTTGAAGAGTACCAGAACCTAAGGGCTGTTGTAAATGAGCTTGTAGGACGGATAAATGGGAGATTTGGTATGTACTTTCAGATTTTGCGCCGCCCCCCTATCACAAAAGCTAACGGACTGCTGCGTACAGGAACTGTTGAGTTTATGCCAATACATTTTCTGCATAAATCAGTCAACTTTGACGAGCTTATTGCGCTATATGCTGTATCCGATGTGTGCATCGTCTCTTCAACTAGAGATGGAATGAACCTTGTGTCATATGAATACATCGCCACCCAGCGTGACCGCAATGGGGTATTGATCCTGTCGGAATTTGCCGGTGCCGCCCAAAGTCTTAACGGAAGCCTTATCATCAACCCCTGGAATACTGAGGAACTGGCCGCCGCTTACAAAGAAGCTGTCACCATGAGCCCAGAAAAGCGGAAACTTAATTATACTAAGTTGGAAAGATATATCAATAAATACACCAGGTTTGTTCAATTTTCTCAATATAACCTGCTGATTGTGGCTTTATATCTAACGTTGTGTCTATAGTGCGTTCTGGGGTCACTCCTTTGTGTCAGAACTGACCAGGCTCCCCAACTGCGCCGAAAAGAAAGTTCATTTTTCACAGGCCACAATGGAAGGTAACAAAGTCATACGCATGATTCCACACACAGAGTTGCAGTGAGCTACTCTGAGAGAAGGGTATCTCTACCTAACTCGCCTTTCATAGGTCATGCTTAAGAGGCTATGGCTTGAGGCGGAATGGATTAAAGGAAACGGGGCTCGCTGTGTTCCAACCCTCACTTAACAGATCCCCGCTATAGTCTTAACACCCTCCAAAATATCTCTTACATCCATCCCCTATCCCTCCTTATATACAAACAGTCATCCTTTATTCACCCCAACTTGAGTTACGAAATATACTGGCAGGCGCGCAAAGTTCTATTCCAATCAATCCTTGAAACAATCGTTTCGAAAACACCATGCTTCCTCCCTTTCTACCTCTCTCTTATCCCTCTTCGCTAGTATAACTTCAGGCTGTTTTATGGATGGAGCTGGTGGGATTGAAGATTCAAGGACCATGGCAACTAGTGGGCGGCTGGTTTGAATGGCGTCAGGAGAGGAAAGCACATCATCAACTTGCTTAGGGCAGGGGAGGAGGGGTGGTGTTAAACTGGGGATATGTATCATCAAACAAAGGAATGGAGCTATCATCCGCATCATTTGATCAGGTCTCTATCCTATTATCTTGATTCCACCCCACTCAATTGACAGCTACCTGCTAAAGCGTGTAGTGATTGAGCTTGTGTCGCATGATTTTATTTACTATTGTGGTTGCCTTGCAGGACCATACTAATTCATTAGCATATAGGGCTATGTTAATTGTTTGCTGTAGAGGGAGCAGTCTTCATTAGGTTAAGAGTAAGTTAAGCACCAGAACTAGCCGCTTGTAGGTAGAATAGGTTTCTCCATATGTGTGAATGTAATCGAATGAGGCCCTATTCCTTTACCAGAGTATTGCCTTGTCTCTGTTAAGGTTGTATATTGCACATACACTCCATGCCGTGCCGCATACATGCATTATTGGGATGGTGAAACGAGCAAAGGGAGATAGTGCATCGGGTTCAATCAGTAGACCTAGGGAGAGAATCGTAAGAGCAAAACTACCTAGCCCTATCATAGTCCACAGGCCCATTGATACAGTAGCGAGGAAGCTAGATTGTTTAGAAATAAGTACTTGAACACTTCTCAAAAAGGATAGAAGTAGACTTACAAGCAACCCATGGTGAAAAGTGCAGTAAATTTCCCTCCATAAACGGTGGCTATAGTTCGAACGTTTGCAGCCGCATCCGGTTTAATATCTAAGATGGTGCCTAGGCTTTGCAGTCCAATCGCGCTGAACAAGACCCATCCTCCAGGGCTCGAAGTCTCACTACCATCGTACGTCGAATTATTACTGACAATGTAGCCGCATACCCATATTGACCAGTATATCAGCCCAGTAAAGACAGAGTCTATAAGTGGCCGTTCTTTGAGGCGAAGTGGCGGCGATGAATATGCCCAAGAAATAGTAAGGCATAGCGTGAGGTAATTTGATACCTGGGGCGATTGAATCAAGGCAGGTAACGCAACCAGGAGAACACCGATTATTGAGACCTTAGAAGCAAATAGTATATACTCGTGATCTGCTTTATCAAGAATAGTGCCATCCGCCCATACCCTACCCTTGCGTGGGTTTTTCATATCTGTATCATGGTCGTATACATCATTTACACCAAAGATAACTTCACGGTGTTAGTAAAAGGTGCAAAGATAAACTGTGATCCTCGGCTTACCTAGACATAGAGGGAATGATAGCGCGATAGCAAGCATGATCTCTGGTATAGTCTGGGGATAGGTTCCGGACTGCAAGATACCTAAGAAGTATAGAGTAGGAGGCCCAACCCAATACACTGGCCGACTAACTCGAACAAGGAGCCCGAGTTGGCTGAGGAACGGCATCGTCGAAGACATCCTTCTGGACGGGAGATCTTATCGCCGTAACTGAGTACGAAACTTTCATATCTCGGAAGTTGGAAAATACTTTATAAAAAAGAAAGATGGGCGGGCCGATGCTCTGGCAAAACGGTACACCAAATAAACGGGTAATTAATAGTTTGTCAACTATCCCAAAGCATTCGCCTTTTGTGAAACCGGTCAGGTACTGTTATTTAAGCGACTGGCCACTTTGCCAAAGAGTATACATATAAAGATAGGCGTAATTAGGTGTAACTTATGTTTGTTTTCATTTCTGAAAAGTATACAGAAGTTTTATCAAGGGCGAGCAAGCATCGCACTTTCTCAATGACATGATGTTTTCGTTTGTAACTTAGGAAGGAGTCTAAATAGACGCGCAGGATGAATTAACCTTAAACTCCCGATGGACCCACATGGCGTCTAGTCATGCGCGCGGCTATTTCACCGGCTGGCGGCTTTGGGGCTTGGCGAGAGAAGCTTTGGCGCATTTGGTTGACATTTAGTTGGATTCTAATTTCATGAGGGAAGATTGCTTAGAAGGCTAGATCAATGGAGCATGTTCCTATAGAGCGAGTCAAAACAAAATGGCAGGTCTCCTGGAGATTCAACTTTTATGTATAGTGACTAGTGCTCTATTGCGAACCATCTGAAATCCACAACACTAGTATCTTTCGAAGGCTACAAGCCGCTGGACAAGAATCGGACGTATTCCAAATTGTATAGAAAGTAGAGATGGTATCTGGTCGATTCTTTCGTCACATCGCCAGAAGCAATACGACTTCACCAATAAAAGCAACATCATTGGCAAGGTTGGTCCAGCCCATGCCCGACACTTCATCTCAGGACACTCCACCAAAGCATAAACTAGTTTCCGTTGCGCTGATTATTATTCGGGGCCCGGAAGGGGATGTAGAGGGAACTCCATGCCGGTGGTATCTTCGAAGAAAACACCGATCTGTTAATATCTTCATGCTAAGCTGTACCTACATCAGCCACCTGATCCGCGGTATCAATATAACGATAACCGACAATACAGGATCACCTTAAGATAGACCTATCTTCAACCAATTGAGGTGTGCTCTGTGTGGTTCCATGCTCAGAACGCCGATTGTGTTGTAGGTAGTACGCAAGGTGTCAATGTCACGGGGAGTAGGGACCAGACTACCCGTATCTGCAGTCTTAGACCGAAGCAGCACATCATAAGCGTGATGCGGACCACCTCTTGAATAGAACTGCTTTTTTAAAACCTGGAGGTTGACTTCAGGCTCCATAGTAACCTGGATGAGGAGTAAGTAAAAGTTGAGTTAACTCGTGTAGGAGCAGGTCGAGGAATTTCAAAGCCCTTTGGTAGTTTAGCTAGACTAACTATCTCTCCGGATTTGGACCCAGGCTAAATCCAGTTGAGCTAGGGACTTATACCTCTATATCACGGAGTTGTTATAACACTCGGTCGCTTGGGTCAAAATTGTAACTAATGGTAGACAGTAGCGATTCCAAAGCGATTCTTCCCTACGTCTAACGAGCTGGGTATAAAACAATTGTCATTCCAGCCAATTCCCTCAAGCCAGTAGCGCCGTGGGTCGCTACCGATGTATCGAAGTCTCACTCACCTCTTCAAACGGCTATTTATCTCGGATGAACCGCTTTAATTGATTTGGGCGGGTATATTGCTCTGCCATCCTCTCCGCATGTTAATATCGAGTGAGCTAGTTGATTGAGGACATCCATGCTGTCAAACCGACTGTGTAACTCCGCAGATGCTAGCTCATTCCAGTATTGCAACATCTATCCATCGTCTCCATGAATCCTTGTTTCAACATCTCTTCTCCAACGGCGATGTCCCCCAATTCCTCACGCGGTCCAAGTCCGAGAAAGAGCAAAAAAGGCGGAAGCGGCCGACGTGAGCACGTGAGCTCCGTCTTGGAACCTGATCGCACGACGAAGTTGGATCTTTGCTCGTTATCTTCATCTTCGCACCATACAATTCTTCCACGAGCTTAATAGTCGCAGAGCCGTTGAGACCGGTGGCATGGGAGCCCTATTTGGAGGTGAAAAAACAGCCTCCCAGGACGAAGAATGCCTTGTCACCCCTGGAATGCACGACCGAGGTTGCGCAAGATGAAACCCCGTCCATGGCGGAACTAAAATAATAATACAGGGACGATATTAAAAGGTCAGGGTTACATTTTCCGGCGCACCCCGGCCCACGCCACGTTTTTTCGCCTCTTATACTGAGATTAGGGCACGGAGTACGGAGTACGTTATACGGAGTTAATCCTTGGGCAGAGTGACGAGAACACAGCGGATGTTTACAGACGGAAGCGGAATAAGCATTGGGGTTCATCCAAACATCCTCTAGCAGCCAGCACAATAATCAAGCAGAACTTCCTCTGTACAAGTCTTTTCTCGATCTGGGAGGATTTCTGGACTGCAAGGATTCTCCAGCAAATTTGAGTTGCATGTGCGAGGATCGTTTTGCATGTTGGGCGAATGGCGACCCATGCTGGGGAATTGGACTGGCACTCAGATGCTACGCTTGAAGCTTGGTGACGACAGAAGTTGAGCCGTCCAGCCAGTCAGCATGCAGTCCCCAGGTTTTTGTGCAGATTACAACTGGCCTATCGCACCTATCGGCTCTAGAGGGGTTCGAAGCAACTCGGGCAGGTCGTGGATGCAACCACGGTTCTGCGGTCAGCTCCACACAGATATTCTGCGTCTCACGAGGGCAGGAATTGGAGGCCGGCCCATCTCCAATCTGGGGTTGGCCGGGCCCTATTTTTTTTCTCCCCCTAAAACGAAAATTCTGTCGGTCTTCGCCTAAACACTCCTCTATACTCCAACGTATTTGACCGATCTAAGCTCTCTTGTGCCGCACATACCCCCGGACAATTCAAAGCACCCCAGCTAGCTCGGCAGGTTGATTTCTCATATTTAAGTTGCGGAGCTTGCCATGCACACGATACAAGCTTCTGTTCATATAAATTCTCTATCTACGTGTGCGCAGCCTCGCGATTAAACGACGGACTTCTATCGTCTCAATTAACCTCGCAATAAGTCACTACACTCTGCGCTGAATACAGGGAGCCTGTTTATTCAACCTATAGGCTCCCCTGTTAACGGAGGGCCGGCACACCTAGCAGCTTCGGCACTTTTAACATCCTCCCCAGCAACACAGATACACACATCAAAGGGTGGTCGGGAGGAAATAATATAGCAGAAAACAGCGAGTCATGGAGAATCGGAACCAAGACAACAAGCCAGCTGTGGATAGCTCCCAGTCTCCAGAAGCGCCGGATGCGAATCCGCCCTCGCCGACCCGGAATCCTGCTCATCAGCACCATGATGTTCATCGGCCCTTCGACACCGAAAAATCTCCCGTCAGCGGGGCAATCAGTGAGAGGGGAGTGTCCAATACCAGCGACGGCCTACATGATTCCAACGGAAAGCCTATAGTTGAGAACAATGCCGACGTGGAAGGAGGACGGCCCGTTGAGGAGGGTAATCGTCGTAGTATATGGGCGCGGTATAGGAAGGAGATACGTATGGCGATACACTTAACTATCTGGCTGTTATTCACTGGGTGAGTCGATTCAACTGTTGCGCGTAGGGTAGAGAAGGCCCCGCGTAGTTGATCTGCGGGTGCCGTATTTCGTCGATGCTCTGCTAACGTTTGACTGCAGTTGGTGGATTGCTGGCTTGATCCTGCGTCGCAAAGAACTTGGATGGGTCGTCCCGTTCCTCGTCTACCTCGGCGTCACTCTCCGAATCTTCTTTTCCTACGTGCCTATCTCTATCGTCACCAAACCGATATACTGGGCATGGAACCACACTGCGCTGCCTGCTACCCGCCTTATCCCTGAGAAAATACAAACGCCTCTTTCTGCAGCCGTGGTTGTATGTGTGATCCTTATTGGCGCCTTCGTGTCCGAGGAGTCGCAGGATAATACTCGTGAAAATCGAGCAATTAGCTTGTTTGGTCTCGCTCTGCTCCTTTTCTGCTTATGGCTCACGTCCAAGAACCGAAAGAAGATTATCTGGCGAACAGTCATTGTCGGAATGCTCATGCAATTCGTCATTGCGCTTTTCGTTCTACGCACCCAGGTCGGATTCGATATCTTCCACTTCATCTCTCAGCGTGCAACCGACCTGCTAGGGTTCGCCTCACTCGGTACCCAGTTCCTTACTACCGAAGCTGCAAAGGACGTTAAATGGTTTTTGGTCGGTGTGGTCCCTGCCATTATCTTCTTCGTATCATTGGTCCAGCTCCTCTATTATATTGGTTTCATCCAATGGTTCATCGTCAAATTCGCGACCTTTTTCTTTTGGGCCATGCGAGTTTCCGGAGCTGAGGCTGTTGTCGCTGCTGCGTCACCCTTTATCGGTCAAGGTGAATCAGTTATGTTGATTCGCCCATTCATCAACTACCTAACCATGGCTGAGATCCATCAAGTCATGTGTTCCGGTTTTGCGACCATTGCTGGAAGTGTGTTGATCGCCTATGTTGGGCTAGGAGTTAACCCTCAGGCCCTAATTTCATCCTGTGTGATGAGTATCCCTGCGTCCCTGGCAGTTTCGAAGATGAGATATCCTGAGACTGAAGAAACTCTTACCGCTGGCCGGGTGATTATACCAGAAGACGACGAGAACAAGGCGAAGAACGCCCTTCATGCATTCGCAACTGGCGCTTGGCTGGGTCTCAAAATTGGTAGCATGATTGCCGCCACACTACTCTGCATTATCTCCCTAATTGGCCTTGTTAACGGCCTTCTTACCTGGTGGGGTCGTTATCTGACCGTCAGCGACCCGGATCTCACTCTCGAGCTTATCTTGGGTTATGTCTGCTACCCAATTGCCTTCCTCCTTGGTGTCCCTCGAACCGGCGATCTTTACAAGGTCTCCCAATTGATTGGCCTCAAACTCGTCGCGGTAAGTAATTTATTTTCGACATATACTACGAATGACTCTAATCAGGCATATATATACATAGAACGAATTCGTCGCCTACAAAGCACTCCAGGAAAGTCCCGAATATGCTACTCTCTCCCCTCGCTCTCGATTAATCGCCACATACGCTCTTTGTGGTTTCGCAAACATTGGATCCCTTGGTAACCAAATAGGTGTCCTGGCCCAACTGGCGCCCCGCCGCGTCGGGGATGTGTCCCAGGTAGCCTTGAGTGCTATGTTGACCGGAGCATTGAGCACCTTTACCAGTGCTAGTATTGCTGGGCTACTGGTTACTGACCAGCAGCAATTCTTCAAGCCCATGATGAACGGGACATCTCCTATGAACGGAACATCCGCTATGAACATGACAATGTCTTAGGATTGATCCCCTTAATAATCATGTCACTTAACTTCCTCTGGCCTTTTTGTTTTAACGGCATACGCGATCACTACCTTAAAGTAGTTACGCTCTAAGGAAGTAAGGAAGTCTTTGTGTTTATTGCAATGAACACTTGTAATCTGTAAATAATATCTTGAACTCGTATATATCTTCTATCTATAGGGTTGGTCCCTTGACTAAATTCTTTACATATACCCGGCCGCCTCCTTGCCAGTATCAAACTAAATACGAAAAACCTACGTCTCGTGTTCTAGCATGGTCTCTTATTCCCCTGGGCACGAGATTGCTTTTCCTACCTTGCAGCATTCCACCATACCCCTTTTAAGACGTGTTCGCAAACCGGTATAACGGTATATAACTAATTCGACACCTGAAACCTTGGATCGCCGACTGGCTATTAGACCTAATCATGGTATCAGAGCAGCCCCGTTTTCCGTTACATGGCAGTACCGCATATAAGGTCGCGTGCGGTTATACCCTGTTTAGTTGGATGCATTGATACGAATAAATGCACGACAAACTTTCTGATATTAAGCTGCTATCTGTACATACCTTGCAGCCCAACACGAGCAATATCACCCCGTTGCCGGGCGCTATATTTAATCTATTCACATCTTTGGGTCTGGAAACATCCAAACGATACTCACGATGCCACCCGGTTGGCTGTGACTTGAATTGGTCATGTCATAGTAAAGGCATTGTCCATCGTACACCGGGTTATATACTCATCATGTACTCTATATACATGCTTCAGAAGGCTCTGAACTTCGGCAAAGGTTATATACTGGGCCGTGGCAGGACCATGGATGCGATACCCATTGAATCGTCGCCGGCGTTATGATGTAATGGCTTTGTTCTAGCGAGTTTTTCGAGAACGGGTGGAGCTGGGTTTGAATGTGAAATCCTTCTACGGCGGCCGATTCTCAGAAACCGTTTCAAAGCCAGCATTCATTCCTGACTTCATCGTCCGGTGCTCCAGAACCCAGGTCTATAGACTTAGCTGGAGGAATTTGAAGCAACTATGCATAGGTTAAGCTGCTTAAGGGCAATGATCTTATGTGTGTGGAATAGAATTCGTAAAAGTAGGAGCTTCTTTAAAGTAAAACAATGGAAGTGATTGAATGCACTGCATGGCTACCGGCCGTGCTGGGCATATACACGTCGTTTGTGCTATGATAACCAACTTTCAAACGACTAGGTCATGCAAAAGAAGACAAAACGAGAGATAATATAACCCCATCCGTCTCCCGGGTATTGTAGCTCAAAGGGACATAATCAAGCAGCACCAATGGAGTAAACTCCGGCCCCCACACATAAACGATCCAGCTAAAAAAATACAAATAAGAATGCCTCTGCCCCCGCCGTCCGATGATGCAACAAAAATTCGTTTATATCGGGATAGGTTTCCCTCGAGTCATATCAGCCTAGAACTTTCACTCGCCAGCTTCAATGTCACGGTGTCGAGCTAGGACGAGTCTCTGGTACTCCTCTGGATCTTTATCCCATAGATCAGCAGCTTGGCCGTTTAGGGGACTTGCACTAAGAGAGGAGGGAAGATTAGCAAATAGGTCAGGGTGGGCTCAATTCTTTAATGGAAAGGCAGCAACGGACTTATTCGGCTCGCCTAGCAGGCTCTGCAGACTCAGAAGCACGCTTTGAACATTATACACCGCGCTCCACTTCTCCTTTAGGATGTCAAGGCAGATTCGCCCAGAGAAGTCCACATTAGGGTGGTAGATCGGTGTTTTGAATAGAACTGTAGGAGGAGCGTATGGATAATTCGTAGGGAAGGTAAACGAGAGCTTAAAGGAGAGTTTCTGATAAGGTGTATCGTCTGGCCCGTCGACAGTGGCAGTCCAGTTGAGGAGGTTCCCGTCTGCGTCTGGGAAAGCTGATATTCCCGGAGATGGTGACATCATCAGCTGCATGAGCTCGCTCTGGAGTCTGTATAGTCGAATAAGATCAGTTTAAATGCTAATAATTGGCAAACAAACAAAAGGATGATAGAGCATAAAGGCATACCTCTTGGTGACGCTCTGGGTGTCCGTCTTGGAAGCAGTTGAACTAAGCTTGGAGGTCTCGATGTTGGACTGGCCCTCCGGAGCCGCATTCTGCGTATCCTCAATAGAGTATTCCATGGCTTCGACTAGGTATAGTGGCCAACTGGACTAGTTATCCAACTCGACGGCTAGTGAGGATGGCTTTAGGGCTGTTGTGTCAAGAGTGATGTAGATGTGGCGGAGAGCTGGCTGGAGGGAGTATTTAAATAGGATAGAGGGAATAAACCAAGTAGGACCGTCGCATTAAAAAAGAACACCAAGAGCCTGATCATCAACGCCGGGTATCTTCCTCGCAGGGTGTGGTGTCGCAGCTTGTCTAGGGATGAGAGATGCTGGGTGGTTGAGATGAAGTCTTGGGTGTTTTTGTTTATTTCCCCAGCAACCGCTCTTTTCTTATCGATAAACCTGGTCCAGTCGAACTGCGCGCGCAAAGGTCGAGTTGAAACGCCCTCGCCTCCCCGCCAAACAATTAAATTGACAGCCTACGCCAACGACGCGACTGAGACGCTTTGCAGATGATGTTTTATGCAGACAAGTGATTTTGCAGTTTCAGGCCACTCGTTCTCGTCTCCACGCTTGTTTTCTCCATGAAGCATTCACAGTTGGCCCCGTTGCCTGATGACCTGCCATTTCGCATAGTCTCAAGGACAATAGGGCAGGGAGCCTATGCATGGTAAATGAATGCTTTGCGATTTTGGTCTTATGTATCGTCTGTCTTCTTGTTTTTCACGCGTTTTCCCTTCTATAGTTGTGCTAATACGTGGTTTCAAGCATCAAGAAAGCCTGTGCCCCGAACACAGACGGTCCTATCTTCGCGGTGAAATTCATTCACAAGGACTATGCTGCCCGTCATGGTCATATCAGCTCGAAGCAACTGCAAATGGAGGTTGCATTACACAAGCATATTGGTACTCATCAGAACATCATACAATTCTTCAGCACAGGCGAGAATGACATCTGGAGATGGATTGCCATGGAGCTCGCAGAAGGCGGTGATCTATTTGACAAAATCGAAGCTGATGAAGGTGTTGGAGAGGATATCGCGCACGTTTACTTCTCTCAGTTAGTTAGTGCGCTTGGATTCATGCATTCCAGGGGAGTAGGACATCGAGATATCAAACCGGAGAATATTCTACTATCCGTGGACGGGAACCTGAAAATTGCAGATTTTGGATTGGCTACTCTATTTGAATATGGAGGGAAGCTGAAAATGAATACCACACTGTGCGGAAGTCCCCCTTACATTGCTCCCGAGGTCATTCGGTGCAGTAGCCGGGGTCACTCTAAGGGCGAGGGTTACAGAGCTGATATCGCAGATACCTGGTCTTGTGGAATTGTTCTCTTTGTCCTCCTGGTTGGAAATACCCCTTGGGATAGCCCTACGGAAGAGAGCTACGAATTTTGTGATTATGTAAAGTCAAACTCGAGGCCCTCAGACGAGTTATGGAATGGCATCCCGTCAACTGCATTGTCGCTGCTTCGCGGTATGCTGAAACTAGACGTTACCAGTAGGTTCTCTGTGGAGGATATCCGCAGACACCCCTGGTTTACACGGCAAAACAAGCATCTCTCGGCAGATGGAAGGCTTGCCAACCCAGTAAACCTTGCCACTACAATGTTTGAATCATTGCACATCGATTTCACCAAGAATCCACTATTTCCATCACAGTTGCCGTCGCCATCACAGTCACAGCCAACGGCTTCCGATCCCATGAACATCGACAGCGATATAAGCGACAACCTGAAACCCAGGTTCTCAGCTACCCAGCCGGAATCTCCTATGGATGTCAGCCTCATGGATTGGGACGGACCTCCTCGACTAACAACTGGACTTAAATCTGCTTCCCAGCCTCGAGACGGCATTACCGCTGACCAAGCCATTCTCCTCGCAGAACAGCTACTGGAGGAACCCTCGATGTCACAGTTCTGTGCCACGCCATCTGTACCGCTCAGCAGGACCCAAAATGCGCAGCGTTTCCAAGATATTGTTCCAGCATCTGGCTTGACACGTTTCTTCTCTACCTGGCCCATCAAGGTCTTGGTTCCTCGAATATGCGAGGCATTGCAGCTCCTACACGTTCCAGCTGCACCAAAGATGTCCACAGAGTCTGTATTGATACGACTGCGGACATCTGATGACAGGAAATGTCCAATTCATGGCAACATTCTGGTGGAGATGGTGTCAGAGGGCCTTGTTGAGGTTGAATTTGTGAAAATCAAAGGAGACCCGCTTGAATGGCGTCGGTTCTTCAAGAAGATTACCATTTTATGTAAGGATGCAGTTATGAAACCTGATCAATAAAAGATATAGGCCGGAATTTACGAATTTTATATTCGTTTGCACTCTTATCATTGGACGTGGTCATGGACCACCTGTTTCGATATTTTCTTTGGTCCTTGTTTTGTAGGGCTCGAGGAAGGATACAACCACGTTATCTACTGACTAAATGGAGTATGCTTCCTGATTATTGACTTCTATTTTGCATTATCAACTCCAGGGACTGATAATCCTAGCTGGGGAAATATAGAGTGTATCCCTCAATAATGGAAAACCCGCTCCATTTGGTTAGGAGAGAGAGTGGTTTATCTTAATCTCCAGAGTCCAGGAGGTGATCATCAAATTACAAGCTTCATCAACCCAAATCCTTTCAGGGTCCGCAAAGCTTCGAAGCTCGAATATTCCATTTCTCATGCACTTCCTCTTGGCCAGGATATACTAGCTTCAGAGCGGCTCTATCCTTGGCATCTATCTATCCTACTAGGATATGATTGCTAATAGAGAATCTAGAGCACACGCGCTGTCTATATAGACATCCATTTCCTTCTGAAGTCTTCAAGCAAGCTTTAACTTGATATGATGGACAGAAAATGTCAGAAATGTCTTAGACGGTAAGTGCATTTAGCAAAGCCCAAGATATGGACAGAGGGCTGACAGAATAACTTGTATAGATTTATACCCTAAAGACTTAGCCAGACTGTAGCTGGTATCACATATCACACAGACTGTGCGCCATTGCACGGAAGAATCATATATGGCGTGCAAGCGCTATTGCAAACAGCAGAAGAGATCAGCATCATTCGCTTCCATGTGCAGCCCGGACTACCTTGGATTACGGGGTCCGGGTGATTCTGGTAAAGTAGATGAATCTGGCGAAGTGAATGATTCAGGTCATTCTCTGCATGTTTGTGATAGATAAGATGAAACAGAGTTTTTTGATCTTTTGATCATTCCTATGAGATTGAAGGATGCGGTTGAGAACATCCTATATGGGGTGGACTTACATACCTTAAACCGATATCACAGAGGACATACTCCGAGCGCATAGATGCGTTATATCGCAGGAAATGCCAGCACCTCTCAAGATCGGTACCAAGAACAGTCTACAACTTCATGATGTGAGGTTCCAGCCGGCTTATCATCACATAGACAGGCCTTTGTCCCTGGAGCGCAGCCACTCATTCCAACTGGCCACGCAGTCTCTTCCTTTTATCCCCAAGCCATCCAGAGCTGTTGATTACGCTGACCTAGAGCCATCCTTCATCTTCAACTTCATCAACTCAATAGGGGATCTCAGGAAGAAAGTGCATACAGTATGGACTGAGCGTTTCTTGCCCACTCAGTAGGATGTCTATAATGATATCCCTGGAGTAGTTATCCGGATACTAATATATGTCTAGTTCTTTGTATATTACGTGATATCTAATTGCTTCCAAATGCTTTGATATCATTAATAATCCATTTAAATCCTGCTACATCCAGCCTTTTACCTGCTCGTCGCTCTCTTATGCCCTCCAGTGCTTCTCCTCGAGTATATAAATGCATGGTATCTCTTGTAAATCGCCATCATCATCGACTTCTCAACTTCTCGCCATCTGAACAAGCCGAGGCACGGATAAGGCCGGGTCCCCTTGTCTGCGCCCTGTGAAGTTGCCAGAAGTTATATTAGGAAAACCTCCAGCTCGAGTCATCTCTCGAGAGTCGAAAGACCTTGAATATTTATCCCCAAACTCGCAGTCGACCTTCCTTGCCTAAAGCCCCTGAACCCAACATCTGATATTTTGAATTCTCCGGTCCATCGGTCGCCGAGGAACATCCCAGGTCTTTAGACTTTTTATATTTTTTTCCGAGCTTCCCCCGCGGTCTGAGTATTTCGGCCTTGATAAATTCTCGATTATCCTAAGACACATAATTTTATAACTTGGAGATATCAGCCTGACTGTCAAAGATACCCGTACTCGTCTATCTTTTCCATATACCCTCATAACTACTTCTGCGTTGCGAACTCCCGAAAATAAGCCCACCACTCGACCAACGCGGCACATTCAGAATGGCATCGCCACAGGAGGAATTACAATTTAACACGGTAGAGGAGTCGATAGAAGCATTCAGTATGTACTTTAATCGGGCTGAGTCTTCGCTATAATGCTAACTCTGTGAACCTGTCAAGAGAATGGAGAATTCATCATCGTGCTCGACTCGGAAGATAGAGAAAATGAAGGCGACCTGATCATTGCCGCAGATTCCATAACAACCAGCAAGATGGCATTTATGGTCAGACATTCAAGGTCCGTATCTCACGGAGAAATTGTTTCGTTAGCCCATTCATCGCCCATTCTAACCAGCGCAATCATATCTATAGTGGCTACATATGCGCCCCAATACTGCCCAACCTAGCAACCCACCTCGAGCTCCCTCAGATGGTCATCCAAAGCACCGATCCTCACCGTACCGCATACACAGTCTCGATAGATTCCAATGACCCTTCAATAACCACCGGAATCTCCGCCCATAACAGAGCTCTCACATGCCGCACACTTGCCTCGCCCGACGTAAAAGCAGCGAGCTTCAGACGACCAGGCCATATCCTCCCCCTCCAGGCGAAAGTCGGAGGTGTTCGTGAGCGTCGAGGGCACACCGAAGCTACTGTAGACCTCTGTCGACTTGCGGGGAAATTCCCAGCCGGCGTGATCTGTGAACTGGTTGAAGATGGCGAGTCTCAGGAAGGCGTGGCAGAACAGACTGGCGGTGGAATGCTGCGACGCGATGGCTGCTTGAAGTTTGGAAAGAAGTGGGGGATAAATGTCTGTACGATTGAGGCCATGGTTGAATATTTGGAGAGAACAGAGGGGCCTCTACCGGTTGTTAATGGGAAGCACTAAGATGGAGAGGACACTCTTTTATTTTCTTGGGCCATAATATATATATTCTTTTTATTGGCATGGGTATACTTTACTCCACTCACTCTCTAGACTGGGGGATGGTTTGATGATGGGGGAGCTATAGAAATGGTTGCTTTGGTTGTTGTATATCTTTAGAGCCAATGAAATAGATCAGAGTTAGGGAGGTATGCAAGTAAATAGAGAAATAATGGATAAAAATACAATGCTGAACGATAACGCCAAAGGGATGCCAGAAGAAGAAGAAACCCTTCCCAGAGGACTTGCCATGAATCCTGTAAACCGATAAACCAGGTGTATTAACTCCGGAGCCCAAATGAATCAAATGGTGTTGTATCAAGATCCCCAACTATTTCTTTAGATGCGAATAGTCTCTGAGGACACCAGCCATGTGCGTGTTTGTAGTCTTGCCGCTCCTGCGCGCTTTCTTGACCTTCTTCTGCTCGATCTTCGGCTTGGATTTCGCAGCCTTGTGCTTGCTGGTGGGCGTTATTCCAGCCTTCTCAAGCTCCTCCATCACAGTCTGATGGTCGGGAATCTTAACTTTTTCCCAGATTTGGCAGAACTCAGGGTCGAACTTCTGCGACAGGGAAGGATCATTTGCCCAAATCATCTTTGGATGGTTGTCCTTCTTAAATCTCGTCACAAGTAACTTCCCCTCATTTTCAAGACTGTTGATTGTTTCTACAATATTAGGCCAGCCTTCTCGGAGATCACGAACAACCATCCCTTGCGCCGTCTTCTGGGACTGGAGGTGTCGCAGGAGTTGGTCTGCCGACCGAATGTTATGCGGAGGGCGGAACCGGAAGGTCCCTTCGCCGCCGGCGCCAGATGGATCGTACTCGACTTTAGGGTGCGACTGCAGGATCCGTCTCAAGGCGTGTATGTAACCCATGTCATGCCCCTGCCTCGAGAGTGAGAGGTATGATTCAATATCCGCAAATTTCAGCGGCACATTCTTGACCTTCAAATGCTCTGTAGCAAAATGCACCTGGGTCATGATATCACTCCCCGTCCCCGTGTTGGAAGGCTGTGAATAGACGACGTCGGCATCATGGCGTCTTGGGGTTTGTGCGACAGGAGTAGAGACGGCTGACGCTGACGCTGGCTGTGGGGTGGAGGAG
>JANTQJ010000349.1:0-17855 GCA_032989685.1 Arthroderma sp. PD_2
ACCTTGAGCTTGCCGTACTCCAACGCAGGAACCGTCGCAATGGGTTGAACTATGGGAAAACGCTTCACGGGGGGAGCCAGTATTGAACCGCAGGAAGCGAGAGTGTGTGGTTCTGGGCCTGTTAGTGCCCTCGACTATTTGTTTCTTGGTATGGCATCTCGGTGAGAGGTGGAAGGGCCCTCTTTTCCCTTTCTTTGTTGCTGGCCTGGCGTAAGGGAGCTGGCGCCTAGATCCTTCGTCTTATCCGTGGCCACGCTTGATAAAAAAAAACCCTTTTTTGCGGCGCTATTGAATTCGTACTGGAAGCTTACTGGGACCACACTGACCACACTGACTGCTAATTTCCTCCGGCCAGTTGATTTATGAAGCTTTGTTGGTCTTATTTTATTATGCAATTTGCAAAAGGCAACCATAAAAAATATGATAATGGAGGGTCCACAGAGAACTCAGCAGGGCGGTCGGGTTGGAGATGCCTACTGATCCTGGTAAAACCCATGCAGTCAAACTGGCTCCCATTCCAACCAGGGAGCTTCAATCTCTAAGAGAAAAAAGTAATTACTCAATATTGTGGCTTTCCTACCTTGAAGGGAGGACTTGGAAATAGCATCCAAGATGCAGATATCGTTTCCAGGTCTCACAGCTATCTGTTCTGGCCTTGTCCTGGATAGGTGAATGAACTTTCGCGCTGTGCAACCTCCGAGGGAAGCTACGTAACGAGCTGGATCGAAGGGCTGCATGCCTTGCTTTGATAATATGATCTGTCCTATCGGGTATCGTGCTTTTTGGCTGCAGGGAGAGACGAATTGCAATTTTCTCGATGCTTGCTTGATATGGGGCCTCCTTCAGCCCAAAGTGCATCTGCAATTGAATCCGTGCATGTACAGCTAAGGCCCGCCGATCCTAATGCCGCATACCAGCTTCCGTGTAAACGAGGAGGCTGCGGAATTTGGAACCCCAACCCCAATGTGGCAAGGGACGATATCTCCCTTTTCTTTTGAGTTCAATTGTCGCACAGTATTGTCTGCCAGTAGCCCCTTTCCAATCCCCAAGAAGGGCTGTCAAACCTCGCCAGAAGGTCTATATAAGGACGTCCAGTGCTGCCCATCTGTCCACCTTTTCTTTCTTCATCAGCATCACTCTCAAGCATCTCACAGCAACTCCAAACAGTTTCAATCTTCAACAATCAACTTCTTCTTTTAAGAAACCACCCCCTTCAAACCCCAATCAATCAAAATGAAGTTCTCCGTTGCTACCGCTGTTTTGGCTCTTGCCACCGCTGCCGTTGCCGTCCCCGGAACTGGCTACCACCCAACCCAGGCCGACCGTGACCTCAAGGTCAAGCTTGAGAAGTTCGAGAAGAGCTGTGGAAGCAACAACCAGGTCTCTTGCTGCAACGAGGAGATCAAGAAGGTCGGCGGCAACAGCGCTCCTGGTCTCATCCCAATCCTCAGCGCCCTCGATGTTAGCGACCTCTCCCTCATGAAGGGTTGCTCCAAGCTCGATGTTGCCGGTAAGCATTCAATTCAAACCATTTTATCAGGAGTTCACAAAAAGTGCATCTGGCTAACATCTCATTCTCAACAGCCCTCATCGGTGTCCAAGACTTGCTCAACTCCAAGTGCAAGACCCAGGTCTCCTGCTGCGAGTCTGGCCCAACCAACCAGGTATGTTCCACAACACGCTCTCTCAAATACTTTACACAGCTAACAATTGCCTCTAGATTGGTCTCGTCAACGTCGACGCCAAGTGTGCTGTCCACAACATCCTCTAAATGGTTTCGCCCCATTAAGCATCCGCCGGGGTATCATCCAATGCTCCTCGACAATTGACATCGATGGTCTTGAATCAGAGCATGCTTCAGCCTACATCAACCGGCATCCATCTTGGTGGTCTCTTCCAAAGGGCAATGCCATCGTATCTCTCCTTTCCTAATATTCCTTTTTGTTCTTGAAGGGGTCGAGATTCGGGGTCGAACATCCACCTCCACTGTTTGTCGGTATTTCTGTTATTAGATAATAATACGCTTAGTACTTAATACATCATTTTGCGTCTGCATACCTCTAAAATGGCATTCAATAGAATTAGTCAATCATCTTTTAACTGACATTCCATTTCTTCCACTTCCGCCAGTATTAAAACCTTTTTAGACGTCTGGCGCTAGAAAAATTAATTCCCCGCTGCTGCCGACGCGGACATCAACGAGGTTCCACGTAGTATCAGGCAACGTTGTACGGGAGTACCATGGCAAAATTCGCCAGTTCATTCCTTCCAAGCTGTGTAGTTGATGTAGTGCAGGGATGTGACTCTAGTTGAAAGTTCCTGCATCGGAAAATCTAATCTCCGAGCTCTGTGCAAGGGTAGCTCCAACATCCCTGTTTGTCTCAAAACTTGGCTCGTAGAGCTTTTTCCCGCCTTGCTTTTCGCACTACATATATAAGGCTATTTGTACTCCGTAGACTCTACATGTTCTCTACATTGCTTATTGTCGATAGTTGCTGTGGTTGTTAATATCAACTTTCCTGCCTTGGCCAGATATTGGGCAAAAGGTAACCACATCAAAACTCAAGGATTATTAACATGCAACTTTGGTACTCTGGTACTCCAAGAAGGAATTGCTATTGTATTGTCTCTTATGCTATTAAGATTTATCAGCCAGGAAAGTCATCTTTACTGCTTCAGGTGGCATAATAAGGACATAAGGACATCCCTACTATTGGTTTGATCGAAAGATGTGCATGTAGAATATATGCATGTCATCACATATACAACCCGTGACAAGCATATGTGATTAATGCATACAATTCATTATGGCTTTCTTGATATTGTAAAGGAGGTAGTGTGATAGAAGAATCTTCATGTGTCTCTTAGGGCATTAATTCTGCATGATTGTGGTCTTTAGATACTACACTCTACATGGTTCAGAGCAAGAACTTTCTGGGGGTAATAGCAATATATCAATTTATTGTGTACTTGGATCCCTCTAACTCCTAGGACGCCTGAACCAAATTAGCATTTCCCTGATGTCATTCTCCCTTCTCCCTTCTATCCAATGCTACTTATGCTGTCACACCATTTGTTGCAGTAGTAGTAGTGGCGTCAGCTGAGGGGGATGGTGTGTTGCCCCGAAGCAAGTGTGGTGACTGTCTCTTGCTAAGAAACCTCTTTAGCGAGCTGCGACTAGCAGATTTGGATGATCCTGATTCTGGTGAAGCTGGCAATGGTGGTAATGAGGCGGGTGACGGGAGGCTGTCTGAAGAGCTTTTCTCTGTCTTGTCAGAGTTGGCGTTGGGGGTTTGTTGAGATGTTCCATTAGCTGGGGAACTGGGTTGGGTTAATGTAGCATCTGTATTTGTGTTCAGGGTATCTCCATCAATAACTGATTTTAAATCTGGTAATATCCATCCCCGTGAAACGTGATTCCCTGAATCTGGAGTGGTAGTAGTGGTGGCGTCGCCGGTCTTTTGTTGACCTTGCCAACCTGGAGATCGCGATGTTTCAGGATTGTCTCCAAACGCCTCTTCGACAAAAGGCAGGCTTGATCCATTGAACGCCTTGCCAAACGCTTCTGGCTTCAGGTCAAGTTGGAATTTCGGGTCTGGAGGGAAGTGAGTTCGATAGGCGTTTGGCGTGACAGGCGACTGTGGAAACTCTGGCACCGGCTCTGTTGCAGTTGACATTCCAGTTGAAGGTCTAGATCTGAGAGAGGAGAATACAGACATCCGGCGAGGCCGTCTCTTCCCTTCCTTGAAGTACTGTTGTTGCTGCTGTCCATCATTTGCCTGCAGGCTCCTTACTGACAACAACGATCGTTTCTTCGATACCACCGTCCCAGGCGACTCTGGCCGGCCACTCTGCGGCGAGGTGGGAAGCTCTATCGATGCTGGGTTCACGGGTGCATCGTCATCGTTTCTGGCCGGTGTACGGGGCGCGATATCAAGCTCGAGCTGCGGTGGTGCCTCAGATGGTTTGATGTGTGGAAGGTCGAGCTCGACACGAGGAGCTGTATGGTTGGTCCCATTCTTCTGCACTGCATTACTAGCTGGTGCATTCTTCTCTCCGGCCTGGCGAGAACGTCGGCGAGAGAATAAGGAGGCAAAGAGAGGCATCGTTATGGCGGTGAAGACGACTTGGAGGAAGGAGGATGAAGGGTAAAAAAAAAGGTTCGCCGATGGATGAGTTGCAGGTTGATAGAAAGCCTACTGGGCCTCGGAGGGTGAACAATATATCAACGAATCCAGCTGATGCAGCTGATGCAGATGCAGCAGAAAGGCTCGAAGTCGAAGATAGCCAACGGCCTGCATCAATGAAGAGGAAAAACCCGTCGCTCCAAAAAGGCGAACGCGACGATCTTCAGCACAAGCAGAGAACCGTGGCGTGAAAGGGGGCAGCACTACCAGGCGCTTGCTGTGCTAGAATGCAGACTTCACCCTAATAGTCCGAGACGCACTCAGTTTCGTGCTTGAGAGCTGTCTGGGAGCTGTGAATCGGGTAGCATCAACTAGCAGAAGAGATCTTGGAAGTGAGATATCTGTGGGGGCGGGCTGAAAGAACCAGTCGTTTTCGTCCATGGCAGCTTGCATCCAGAAGGCCTTTTCTTCGACTGGGGGGAGAACCCAGAGCAAGAAAAAAAAGGGGGCAAGTGCATATCTCTCTGCTGCATGTCTCTGTTCCCAATGTTTTATAATTTATTTTTACCCTAGAGCGCGGAGGAGCGTTATTCGCTGCCGTTGGCGCACCGAGATTGCGATGTCTTCCTACTTCTCGGCGAGATCTAAACAAAAGGTGTAACGGGGCCGGCGAGGCTTCTACCTAGCATTTGGCAGCATTGACACTTGACAGCACGACAGCACGACAGCCTGGCAGGTTCCATGCATTCCCGTATCGCTCATCGTAAGCTTACTCGCCAGTTTCGAGCGGAGGGCTTGTCCAGGGCAACACAAAGAGGACTGACGATGTTGTGACATCTTTTTGGGTCCCGCAAAAGGTTCCACCTCGGCTCAGGGAGCGGAAGGGAAGTTAGTTAATTCTTAACCCTTGCGGTCGGAGAATTACCGCCAGAACAACATTAACCGACATCTTTCTCTTCTACGTCTCTCTCTCTCTGCGGAGTATTGAAGCAAAGTAGAGCCGTTCAGGGCCCCGAACGCCGGAAACGGTGGGACTATTAACACACTCGCGCATGGTCAGACACCTGAGCGCTAAATCTACTGGGCAAGAAGTAACTATAGAAAATCCAAGTTTCTAAATCGGTCTGATATCTGAAACACTGTAAATGAAAAAAGTTTATGGGTGGTCTGGTTTCCAATCGTAATGCGTTTAGAGCTTGCTGGCGGGCGTATATAGCTTGCTGGTACTGGTCATGACATCAACCGCCTCCTTCTCGATACGAGTGAGGAGCTCATCGCAGGTGGGGATGTCCTTGATTATGCCGATGACTTGTCCTGCAGTCCAGACCTATACATGACGGAAGAGAAAGATACAAAATCAGTACAACTGCAATTGATAAAAAAAGAAGTCGATGGGAGGCGCCATATGCAGCGGGAACGGGATGTGTACCGCCCGTGGAAGGCAAAGCGGGAATGAAAAGGGGAAAAGGCTGCACTTACTCCATGATCAACATCTCCATCTATGAAAACTTGACGTCCACGTTTTCCGCTAACAAGATGCGCAAGCTCGGTGAATTCGCCCGTCTGGCTCTCCTTTTCGATCTTATATGCTTCCGCCGCAACCTTGTTATTAAACAGGCGGGATGTATTTCTCCATCGGCGGAGGAGCAGCTGGGTGTCTGACTCGTCTGCATTCACGATAGCCTTCTTAACGTTAATGTGGATGGGTGCTTCGACAGTACACATGAATCGTGTGCCCATGTTGATTCCACAAGCACCCAGAGCCAGGGCAGCCGCTAAGCCGTTACCGTCTGCGAAACCGCCGGATGCGATGAAGGGAATACCCAGGTCCTGCCTGGCACGGCTCAAAAGGATGAAGTTTGTAATATCGGTCTCTCCAACGTGTCCGGCGCACTCGAAGCCGTCGATGGATAGGAAGTCAACGCCTAGCTTGACGGCGGACTTGGCGTGTCTGATGGTAGTACATTTATGAAGGACGATGCAGCCGGCCTTCTTCAGTTGCGTGATGATAGGACCGGGGTTGTTTCCTGCAGTTTCGACGATACGGACGCCTTCATCAATGATGACTTTGGCATAACCGGGGTAGTCTGGGGGTGTAAGGGCGGGAAGGAAGGTGAGGTTTACACCGAACGGGTTCTTGGTCAAGGTTCTGGTCTTGCGGATTTCCTTTCGAAGGTCTTCGGGGGAAGGTTGTGTCAGGGCGGTAAGCTGTTGCAATTCACACCGTTAGATTCCGACATTTAAGAGGCTAGCAGAACGATCTGACAAGGAGAGAGGGACATACGATTCCAAGGCCACCGGCATTACTAACGGCGGACGCCAGTTCGGCGTATCCAACCCATTGCATGCCACCTTGGACAACGGGGACTAGGTATCTGTTAGCATAATTTGCTGAAAATTGTCCGGGTTGTCAAAGAATGGACCGACTTCTGATCCCCAGCTTCTGGGTGAGTTGGGTTTTGAACGGCATCGTGAACCTGCTGAAAAATCAAGGGTATCTCGGTATATTGTCTATATCTTCTATTCTTAGAGAGTGAGTGTGTAGATTCAACGATAGATGAGGATGCAAGATGAACGAAGGAAGCATATATCAAGGGAGCGAGGTCTTCCCAGCGTCCAACCCCGAAAAGGCCTTTGAAGGAAGGTCGCTGGCGTCGCGGCTCCCAAAAGATAGCGAGATCACAGGCCGAGGACCGAGGCACCTATCGCGTGATAGGTCATGTGACCGTGAAGAAGTGCCTGATAATTATATGGACAACTGGAGAAACAGAGCTGATGGACAGTCTGATATTCCATTCAACTACTGGGTGTTCAAGAGTAGCGAACTAGATGGCTGCGATCATGCCGTTAGGCATATGTCTGATTTTAGCTTGAAAGGTTACGTTATTAGGTCGAACTGGCTGATGAAGGCCCATTCTATCTGGCATTTGTAGATAGCTAGTTCTGATACATTACAAGAACAATGATGACATTTTTGTGACCCTGATATGAAACCCAGCTCGCTCATTGAGGGAGGGGACTGGGCGATTAACGACGGGTTGAAAATATGCTTTCTCACTCTCAAAACCTCGTACCATCTCGATGAGCCACGACAGAATGTCGCAGCGTAGAGTGAGACGTCGCCGGAAAGCATCTACTTCATTCCAAATCCGTCATCCACAGGAACTGTGGCAACGGCCGGTCGAAGATGAAAGCTGAGGTCCTTGGTAAGAGGGAAAGAAAAGAGAGAAAGAGAGAACGAAGTTTTGTGTGAAGGTTGAAGATTTCCGAAGTTGGAACGGAGCGGGAGAATATTATTCCAGTCATGTGGTTGTAATTACCGAGACTGTGATTGGCTCCGATATCTGCCGTATATCCTTACATAAGCCGAGGGCAGTTTGATCTGTCGGACGTTGGTTTGGGGTTTGTGATGTGCTTTTGAGGTAGAGACACTGAAGCAATTCACTCGGGACACGAAGATGTTTTCAAACAGACTAGCGCAGCAGTCGCTGAGACGACGTAAGTGGCTATATAGCATCAATTGACGGGCTGTTGTACTGACTCTTTGCCCCCAAGTTGCGATACAACACCCGTCCGCATTCAGAAGCTCGGTATCCAAATTCGCGAGACCGGCTGCCATTGCAACTGGAAACTATGCTCAGTTCAGGTCAGTCCTTGCAGCCTTAGGCTGAGCTTCTTCTTTATCGGATGATGGGTATACTTGGGAACTCGGGTGGTCGCGAAGAACCGACAATTCGTTCTGGGCGTTCAACCGACTCGAAGACCGGAAAATGATGGAATATGAAGGCTAACTCTCAGCAGACCTGCAACATCCGCCTCAGCACCTGTATCAGAGACCACCGATCCAACCAAAATTCTCGCCAAACAGCGTCTTAACCGCCTCTACAATCCACAACTCAGCATCTACCAGCCCCAAATAACCTGGTACCTATCCAGTCTTAACCGTATCACCGGTGCCATTCTCTCCGGCGGCCTCTACATCTTTGCCAGCGCCTATCTCGTTTCCCCTTTGCTCGGATGGCACCTTGAGTCCGCGTCGTTGGCCGCTGCCTTTGCCGCCCTTCCAATTGCTGCCAAGCTTTCGATGAAATTCACCATGGCCCTCCCGTTTACTTTCCATTGCTTCAACGGGCTGAGACATCTTGTGTGGGATATGGGAAAGCAGTTGTCCAACCAGCAGGTCATTAGAACTGGATGGACCGTTGTCGGGTTGACCCTTACCAGCGCCCTTGCATTGGCTCTTATCTAATTCACGCGTACCATCCTATCCTGCAGCACCAAGCTTCTGGCTTGTTTCTCTCTTTGTATCATTGTCTGCTATTAACTGTATATGTTTTGAAATCCATTATCTATTCTTGAGTTATTTCACCCAACTAAGATAAAAATATATAAAATCTACTATAAGATGCTCGTAGAGGAATGGTCACAGTGCATGATAGAGTTTGTATTTGTTTGCTAGTTACTAAGTATGTAAGGGGCGTATTAGACATTATATTAAAGGGAACGCAGGCAGGTCTAGGGACCCATCTGCGCGCCCAACAAATCAACTAGTCACAAATATTCAAGTCACAGAACTTCAGGAATCCATCTCTGCCCTTTGCCTCCTTTCACTGCACGATAAGAGAAGTCAAAGTCAAATAAGCATAGTTATCTGTGGCTTAATGACTGAAGGTTTGTCGTGGTTATTATGTTGTTTGGCCGGACTGCTAAAGCTGGTTGAAGTCGTGATGAATGTGCATTAAAAGAAAAATTGAATGGTTTTTAAAAGGGTGTTTTTTTGAGGTTATGTTGTTCATTAATGGCGAAATTGGTGTATTAATCAATGCAACTGGTTTTGGGGGTGGTTTGACGCGTTCAATTTTTTTTTGTCTTTTTGAGTTTTTAGGTGGAATAGAGTAGCCGTAGTAGGCGTAACAGCATTGATATCATGGCATTTCTGACGGTTTTCGTTTGAAGATGCGGATGTTTCTGTATCGCGGTGTTCAGGCCGGGCTTGGAGGAGGGTTTGGAGGAGCTGGACGAGGAGAGAGGGGAGCCGAAACCGAGAGGTTGTATGGCTTGAAGGCCTCGGGTTCGATCGAGAGGTTTTTGATAGCAGCAGGCTTGCCCTGAACGCGTGGGCTTTCTGACGACTGGTGCTGCAAGCCACAAAGGCTGCTAGGCTGGTTTACAATGCAATGCATTGTATTGGCGGTTGCACTTTGCGGGAACTGGTTAGAGGATAGAGAAGATTGATATCTTGATGCTGAGAGCTTTTTTCTCTGATGAGGATGTGAGTGTGAGAAAGAAGAAGTGAGAGAAAGTGTGTGTGCGAATTTATTAAACGAGAAAACTTCAAGCCCAGAGTAACACTGGAATTGACATTTATCTTATATACTATCAAAGGCCTGGCCCTGCTAGCTTAGAAAAAGCTATGTGCAAAGAGCCCTAACAAGAGCACGTGAACGTCATATAGAATGTGAGTATGAAGGTATATCTGTCTGTGTGGGTTGGCTATCGACTGCAACATGCAGGCCGCCGTCGTGCCCTCGTAGCCGTCTTGCTGGTCTCTCGTTTGACTGGCCGCCCTATTCCCTTCCCGCAGGAAGGTTACAGGAGATATAGCTCTGCTTCGGATTATTTTAAACAATATGGGAGCACCCGTGTAGGTCCCGTCTGCGCATTAAACGCCGCAGGGCCCACGAAGGTTATGAATCCAGCCAAACGGGGAAGATATAAACAAACACGCTATAAAAGCCGTTCGATCTCTATGCAGTATTTCGGTAAGCAAACTCGAAACTGGCCCCACAGAGTAGTAAGATAGAGGACGTCTCAAACGGTATATGTGGTATGAATGGGGATATATATATGTTTTGATATATCTCCTGGGAAACGGAATGCGTGAAAGCGTATTGCCTGGCTGTGATGGGAAGAATAGCAAACACATGAGAGAGGGCTCCTTGAGAATAAACAGTATGGTGATCACTCCCCATGCTGCAACTAAAAGATCTTGAAGCTCAAGGGGAATTTCATGGAGGCTACAACTGCCTGTAGCCGCATAGGAGTCGTGTGTAGGACAGACAACATGGCATTTCTTATAGGGATATATATAGCCATGCTGCATTAGCAACGGGTATACCCTTTAAAGAATTAAGATCGGAGAGCTTATCTGGCCTTCACCATAGGTATAATCTCCAACTGTTCAACGATGGTTGAACTACTCCTGCTATAGGTCATCTCAAGACGAATAGCTTCAAGAGTCATGATGGAGGCTTGCAAGAACAAGAGAGGGAGCTCGTCTTTTTACAAAGTACGGTGTATTTAAATAGAGAGCCTTCTCCTTCGTCACTTATCAGAATAGATAATAAGTGATGTTTGTAGTTGGATAAATTTGATGGGAGTTGAGAAGAGCTCGACACTTATCCCAATCGGGGCTAGCGTGATCGTGTGAGAAATCTCGTAGCTTTTGACTATCTTCAACCGGAAAACCAAAACGACATTTCCAGGCTCTTTGATACCTCCAGTTGAATAACTGACAGGCCTCTATCTCTATCAATGGCTTCCAAATTATCTCCTCTCCAGACAATTGCTGGTTTCGCCCAGCCAGCGTGCAGGCGCGCCCCACGCTTCCTCTTACCGTTCTGTTCACAATCCCAATCGAGCTCTCGACGAAGAATATCATCCACACACGCTCCCCAGGAACAGCAGACCGTGTCCGCTCCGGTTCCACGATGGCAACAAACTCCTCCAGCCATGAAGGCGCCGGTGAGACTGCGCGAATCGCCCAATAAGACCGAATTCAAGGTCAACTGCGACCCTACGGTACTGGACAACTTCTACGTTCGAATGCTGGGACCAGACGGAGACAAAATGTTATCTGAGGAGGTCAAATGGCAAGCGGTTACGCATAAGAGTTTTGACCAGGGGAGGAGAGGGTTTAATGACCGACTGGCTTATTTCGGTATGATTTTTTTTTTCGGTGAACCATAAGTTGCGGAGTTGGGATGATTTTCGTTACTGATAGCGTTTCTGCTCCAGGCAAGCAAATAATTCTGCTCCAAGCGTCACTCGCTCTCGTCCAGAATCCGGCGGCCTACGCCCAACCGTTTCAACGGGATCCATATGGAAGGCAACCATTCGAGTCCCCAGCACTCAAGGGGATTGAAGTTTTGTCTCAGACCACGAGGGCCCGAATGACGCGGAGGAAGGAAATGTCAGCTGTGGCTAGGAATTATGGCATTGGCGATGTCCTTAGATGGGTACCAAGACTTGTATGTGCATAGCCGGACGATTGCCTTGGTCCTTCGCTTCATTTTGTTCGCAAAACACTACATACACTCATGCTGACTGAATCAACCTAGCAAAACGACTTGACCGAATCTGGAATCGACACGGTATACACCCACGCCATGTACGCGATCATCGGAGCCATTGCACTCGAAAAAGGAAGCAAAGTCGCGAACCAAATAGCCCGTGATAAGATCCTGGAGCCTCTAGGCTTTCAAGTGGGCGGAAACGCCTAACCGACAGTGCGGTAAATAGATATACACTTGGCTTATGGCATTGGCATGGCGTTGAAGATATTCTGTTTGACACCTTTGAGCCTAGATTCTGCTCTTAATTGTTTGTATTTTTTTTTATTTTCTTGATTTGTTTGAATAGGCTTGTATTATATTAACAGACAGATGTAAAACTTTGGCTCCTCCAACTCCCCCCCATTATCAACCCAACACCCAGCAAATGTATACACCACTGTGTAATTAGTCAAGAGATTGTATGACTTCTCTGACACCGCCCGCGCAACATGAAAATGCCCGGCCAGTTCTTATGAAGTCCATGATTTTGGTCTACGCATCACAATATCGCTTAGCGCAGCAATTGAATACCCTGATATGACCTGACAGAAAGCCAGAAGCCAAGATTAGAGACCAGCCTTGTAAACAAGACCGAATATGTTGGCTAGCACTGTCTGAAGGATGCGCGTTTGTTAAAGAAAAGAAGAAGAAAAAAAGCGTTCAAAGCCAGAAATTTTGGAGGAGGTTTTATAGAGCGGCGCTAGTCCGGATGTGGCCACGCAATCGGGTGTTTGGAGATAGCGAACAAACCACACGGATAGCAGCAAAAGGAGAGCAACAAGAGGTATCTTGATGCGACTCGGGAGCCTGGGACTGACCACTGACGACGACGCTAGATAGCGGAATGAATTGACGGCCGAAACTACTCAACTGATTCCCCTTTTATCTCTACCGTTTGGACAAAACTATGACGAGTTAGATATGAGCCGTTGCTGCCTCCGTCATCTCTACTAAGAAGCTATTCGAAGAGGGTACCTTTCATTTCTATAATCTCGCTCAACAATGGCTTCGGCGCTCTTCTTCCTTGACCTGAAGGGCAAGGTAAGTGCTCTCTTGACTCGCCGCTCGAGGTTTTGGTGTTGCCATTCCACTAACATTTTTCGAATTCACCTCCCAGACCCTTCTTGCCCGCAACTATCGAGGGGATATCCCCATGTCCGCAGTCGAGAAATTTCCTATCCTCCTTAGCGAAGCCGAAGAAGAGAGTTCCGCGGTTCCTCCTTGCTTTTCCTCCGAGGGTGTTAATGTAGGTAGCTCCCGCTCTTTTGCGACGGCGCAGTTCGGGTGTGATGAATATTGATACCAACTGCTATAGTACCTTTACATCCGCCATAGCAATTTATATGTCCTTGCGCTTACGAAACGAAACACAAATGCTGCCGAAATTCTTCTCTTCCTACACAAGATTGTGGAGGTATTTACGGAATACTTCAAGGAGTTGGAAGAGGAGAGTATCCGAGACAACTTCGTCATTATATATGAATTGCTGGATGAAATGATGGATTTTGGCCATCCACAGACAACAGAAAGCAAAATATTACAAGAGTATGATTTACCCGTTCATTGTTTCTGGGGCTAGGGCGCGGAGTACTCGGTAAGGAGGGGTATGGCTAACCTATTGTTTTCCCCGCGATCTAGATACATTACCCAAGAATCACACAAACTGGAAGTACAAGCAAGGCCGCCGATAGCTGTTACAAACGCTGTTTCATGGAGAAGCGAAGGCATTCGATACCGCAAAAACGAGGTATTCCTAGACGTCGTCGAATCACTAAACCTTCTTGTTTCGGCCACTGGGAATGTTCTTCGGTCGGAGATATTGGGTGCGGTGAAGATGAAGTGCTACCTCAGCGGCATGCCAGAACTTCGGCTGGGTCTAAATGACAAAGTTATGTTCGAAACCACTGGACGAGCAACAAGGGGTAAGGCGGTCGAAATGGAGGACGTCAAGTTCCACCAGTGCGTACGGCTGTCCAGGTTCGAAAATGATCGAACAATTAGCTTTATCCCCCCAGACGGCGAGTTCGAACTTATGAGCTACCGACTCAACACTCAAGTGAAACCATTGATATGGGTAGAGTGCCTTGTGGAATCACATTCTGGCTCGCGCATGGAATATATGCTAAAGGTGTGTACCTTCCATCCCCAAAATACTTCACATAACATGTTCAGTAGAGACAAGAGCAATTTATGAATACTGACCTGTCGATTTCCCCCTCAACTAGGCAAAAGCACAGTTCAAGCGACGTAGTACCGCTAATAACGTGGAAATCCTCGTCCCAGTGCCTGAAGATGCAGACTCACCGAGATTCCGAACAAACGTGGGCACCGTCCATTATGCACCTGAGAAGTCTGCGATTATATGGAAAATCAAGCAGTTTGGCGGTGGAAAAGAATTCCTAATGCGCGCAGAGCTAGGGCTACCATCTGTCAAGGGTGATGACGAACACGGCGGCGGTATGACTGGCGGCTTTGGCGGAAGCATGGGTGGTGCAGGGCAAGGCGGAAAAGGGAAGAGACCTATCAATGTCAAATTCGAGATTCCGTATTTTACGACGAGTGGCATTCAGGTCCGCTACCTGAAGATTACGGAACCAAAGGTACGTCTTGTATACGACGAGCATGCTGCCAGTCCCTATTTACTCTTTCTCTTTCTTCAACTCATTCTCGCCACCCTCCCTATTCGCTTTCATTACCACATCACTACCCTTATAATCCCACGGGCGGGCAGTTCTGTTCTCACATTCCATCTCCATCTTCCATCTCGGTTGCGTTGTCACTCCATCCCGGCGCCAAGATACGATTGTCGAGCTTCCTTGCCACGTTTGCTATGTTGTACATACCCTCAACTCCCCGCATTGCTCTTCCCGAGTGTTCCATGTTTTAAACCAAGCCATGAAATGTGGCTTTCGTACTAATTTCTTGTTTCTTTTTCGTTGCTGGCCAATACTGACTTGATAATGTCTCTTAGCTTCAATACCCTTCGCTTCCATGGGTTCGCTACATTACCCAATCTGGCGATATCGCGGTTCGCTTGCCTGAGGTCCAATAGTTGACGGAGGGCCCCGGTTTGTTCTCTTGATTCATCTTGTTCCAAACAAATAAAAGGGTCTCTTGGTCTTTAGAACTGCATTTCGTCCATGAGAAGCGTATTTACAATGGTTTCTAAAAAGGAAATAAAGCAATCTTCGGCTCGTCACGGGTATATTCCATGGTGGCTCCGAGTGACTATTTAATATTCCGCTCTCCCCTATAATATACATAGCATATATCCTGGATGGAATAGGCAAATGGAATCGAAAAAATCGTAGATAAATGACATATGCGCTCGATGGCCTCCCTCCGCGAGCGGGGGCGAACGAGATAGCAACTTCGTTTTACGAACAGTGTGTAACCGAAAATCCTACAAACAAACGAGATTTGCGCGTGTTAATGCTGCCAAGATCCAGAGATGCAGATAACACAGGCGGAAGAACAAATAAGACGTATGTTAAGACAAGGGGATCAATCAGGCCAAAGGAAATGAGAAAAGAGAAAACTAGGAGGCTCATAAATTCGGTAGGGCGTGACCTGGGGGGTGGGAGCAAATGCGCTGGCAACAAGCATCGGCAAACGGATAAGTGCTGTGAAGCGCGTGTACTATGTGACTCGCCTGAATCATCAACGTATGCAGAACTGGGCTTTAGGGAGGTTCAACCACAACCTGGAAAGTAGATGTAACGAGCGTATGGTTCATCTATGTCTCTCAACCTGCCCCTTCCCATTTCAGGGACTAGGGCTGTCTAGAGATATTAACAGAGCACCGTAGTGGCCATCCTGATATTTCCTCAGATCTTGCTCTGATTGATGCAAATTCCCAGCTTCTGGGTCAGCTCGAATTGTAACCACCACTCCATGACGGTCAATCCCTATTCAGAAAAATCTTTAGATTGCTCCTTTAAAAGAGTCGACCTTTCAAGAAATAGACTTACTCTCGGGGTCTAATCCGTGTCGGTTCCACAAAGGCGGTTTGAAGCAGGTTTGCATTATTTTAGCTAGATTTGATGGATCCCTTTCCTTGGGACAGGAAAAGGCGATAAACCCCACGATCAAGGCGAGTTCGCCTGTGAGATGCGTGAATGGTACACGGCTAGAATAGTTATCGTTGTATGTAGCTGGTAGAAGCTCTGGAACCCAATCGCGGGATCCTCGTCCTGCAAGCGTGAGGTTGGAAGCTGAGAATGTGGCAATTGAGAGATCCTGGCTTTCATCGTTTTTGAAACGTACTCTCCTCCAAGAGTATCCTGTCTGCTTGGTATGGTTTCGTATATCAGAATTGCGACAGTCCGCTGGAACTGCAAGGAAATGTGATGTCGATGATCTGTATATAAGACTGCAGACAGAAAAGTCCCTCACTCCTTGGTCCCTAGCAAGAGTTACCTGGTCTGGAGTCCGTAGCAACCATCCAGTGGTCGCTTTTGTTTCGAAATCCCCGCCGTTTTGAGGAAACCAAAGTCCATCACCATCGAATTTCGGACTTGCCTCGTTTGGCTCTATGTAGTCCACTTTAAAGAGAAAACGGAGTTGTTTGATTCTTTCGTCACTCATTGTTAGATAGGAAGATCAAGGACTGCGATGCGCCGGGGCGTAGAAGCATAGATTTATCGTTGGATGGTGAGGGTGTTTAAACATCAAGAGTAATCCGCCTTGCTCGACTTGGGCGTTTAGGAAGACTAGACGAGTTAGGAGGCTCCTAGTACTATGTAATTAGACGACGACTAGTGACGATCCCATTGAGTTTCTCCTGGTACCGAAACTTTTGACTTCTTATAGTGAACAACCGAAAGAGGCTCAATAGAGTGTGCCGACTTGTAGCGCGGTTCAAGGTAGAGCCCGAGAAACTGCCATGTCCTTGGATCACAATCTGATTTCAGTAATAGATCCTCCTCGTGTTGTATTCTGGAGTGGTAATGGCTATCATGTGCGTATGCAACTCCTGCGTTGATACCCAATCGGTGGACAAGTCACGGGCTAGTGGTACCCTTTCCTATGCGATTAAAGAGCGCTGGCCGGTTGAGGAGAAGCGCAGATGGGTAACCAACTATGAAATTATGTCATAACCTAGCCGAGATCTCCCACCACAGGGGTATGGCAGGCCTTAAATTGCGGGAGGGGTGTGGACGATTGTGGTTGGATTGGTGAATGCACGAGGGCTACCCTTTATCGACTCAAGGCCGAACCATTTCCAGACAGGCAGGCCTAGAGTCGCAGGTAGGTACATCAAGAAGTCTTAGCTCAATCCGCGGAAATAGTTGAAGAATTGCGCCCCTGTACAGGGAGACGCGTTTAGGTACGCGGCCATAGTGGATCCTGGTATCGATATCGAGGGATGGAGTGATACTGAACATCATATTCTTGTCAAAACGAACGGGTATCAACAAGCTATCAAAAGTATCAATTTGGCACTGCTTGATAGAAAGCTTCCCAAAGGGTGACATGACTAATTACCTGCTGGGTGACGTCTTGATGCAATGAGAGCCAATGGCATACCAGATTGGCCGAATCCTAGCAAGGGAAGAAATCCAAGGCTGCCAGCAAGCCCATTCGAGAGTTAAAGCCATTAACAGCCGTGTTATGTTTGATGGCCTTAGGCCTCAATCCATCATGAACTTTTTCGAAAGAGACCAACAAGAGATGATCACGGCTCTCTTATATGCCCAAACTTGACAGGATCGCGCTCCTGCGGCAGATGATGTCGGCCCCTTGGCGCAGCAGGTACATAAGCCCCGTTTTCCACGCTGCTGGATGCCTGGATGCCTTTCCAGCTGGATGAACCACTGAGAGTCCAAGAGCGCCCACTCCCAACGCGAGCAATGCTGAACCCGTTACTCGATATAGACAAGTGCACTCTGACAGGGACGCCATTGGATTGCCGAAACTGCCGGTCGCCAAAGATAAGACGGGCTGGACTTCTGATGGACCATGATCCCATACATGCCGGGCACAATGTCTTCATGCCCAAATCTCCATTGGTGACTTTGGGTGGATGCTGTGGGCGCAGTTACTTAGATATAGGAGCACGTGATTCTAGCTGCGAAGCCTGGACGGTATTCGCGCCTTGAATGTCTGTTCGCGGAGGCGTCAGAGGTTATCTGCATCTAGGATCGTGCTGGCCATAGCGGTGCACTTGTCTGCTTGAGGATTCTATCCCTATTGGAAAGGAGTCGTCGGCATTTGGCCTGGCGTTGGCGACTGGAAGATTTGGATTTTCCTTCTCCGAGTCAATCGTCGCCTTATTTTAAGTACCAAGGTACTGGAGACAGGAAACCTCATTGATTACCGACCACCGCTTGCTATTGGAGAACTCGTCATGGGTGCCTAATTAATTTGTTTTGCACGACGGTGTAATTAACTA